>JADPWL010003101.1:0-261249 GCA_019059595.1 Marasmia exigua
CACTTTCATATTTATGCCTACTCTCATCTAACTTCTTACTATACAATTCTAAACTATCAAGTAAGTCTACTCGCTGTTTTCTCAATAATATGTTCTTCTGGTGGCATTTTTGTCTTTGCATAAATTTACGAGCGCCCGCACCAGCCTCGAGTTTCGCTTTCATTGCATTCTTTACTATCCATGATGCCACTTTTTCACCTTTCTTAGCATCTTTAGCGTTTAATCGTTTCTTGGCCATATTCAAAAGTTCTTTATCAGCCTCTCGTCGAACGTTTGAATCGTTGTTGTTGTAAGCGATATCGTGGTACATACAAGCTTGGTCTAACTTGTTTACACCTCTATCCCCCCTTTTTAAACGTGTCTTAAGCTTTGTTCCAGGACCACAGAATTGTTTTCACGGCAAATGGTTTATTACGCTGTTATGCTGCTATTATAATACCACTTCCCTCCTTCATTGATATGCGGAGAATGAATAGATTTGGTTTAAAAGTATATTTATATTATAAAACTATCTCGTTTTTGTTTATCCAACTGTTCTCATCGTTGCTAAGACCTAACCATTTCACAAAATATTTATTTCCTTTTTTTTCTAATAATCTTTTCGATGAGGTAAATATCTGGATATTTAGTCTTTTGTAGTTCATACTCATAAAAAGTCCCCAATATAACCTGCTTATGCTTGTCTTCCAAATGATAAGTTGGTGGATTTGTATCATTTACCTTTGCTACTGTAAATATTTCCGTTGACCAGTTAAGAGTATAACCTTTATAAAAGTCTCCTTTAAATTTGCTTATACGTACATAATCACCAACTTGAAACTTAGGTACTAAGTGTTTTCGATTTCTATACGCTTTGCTTATATTACATAATGCAGACATTTCATTGATCTTATTATGGTTAAAGAAATTTATTCTCATAAAAGACAAGTTATAGTCACTTACATGAGAACATAATGACAAATATCTTATTAACGTCATTGGGCTTAAATTTTGTTATGCGATGAGTAGTGCTGTTATAGGTATCTATTACAGTATTTAATAATTTGCCCTGTCAGCGATAGCAACCGTATAAACTGAAAAGTTTAAAGATGAGAGATTTTAGCGTACGTATGACTCGCTCTACAATAGAAGCTTTTTTGACGGAGTAAGTAGAATAATGGTTCACATTATATTTTTTCATCAGTTGACCAAAAATATCATTATAAAACTCCTTGCCCAAATCCGTTTGAAAATATTTAGGTTTTCTAGATGATACTTTAAAAATCTGTTGCATTGCGTCGGCAACACATTTTTTTCATTTAGATTTAATGGGACTTGCCCACACATACTTTGACAATGTATCTATCACTACTAATATGTAATTGTGTCCTTTATTAAACTGTGAATATTTTTGTAAATCTATGAGGTCAGCTTGCCATAGATCATCAATTCCTTTTATAACTGTGCATCTATCTACGCGGAAAATTTCTTCTGGCTGCTTTGTGAAGTTCATCAATTATGTCCTTTTTGCTCATTTTAGTTTGAATGAATTAAATTGTCTATTTCCGACTTTGTGTAAAATGATTCATTTAAATGTTCTGTTGTGAAGGTTTCCAAGTTCTTCAAATGAAATTTAACTTCAAGCTTCACTTTTTCGATTTCATTTCTTAATTCTTGAACTATTTTGTCTAAGTAAACTTTGTTTACTGCTTCGTCGTCTTCGGTTGGATATGATAACCCTTTTAACCTAGAAAATTTTAAATCGTAGTGTCCGGTATCTGACTTCACCAATGTTTCGTTGAAGTTGTCAATGTATTCTGTCAATCGTAAACGCTTATGGACGTGATGACCAAATTTGTCTATATTCATTGCTGTCTTGGTAGGTTGACTACTGAAAGAATACTGCTCAATTTTCCCGGTTTCTTCTTTATAAGTTCGACGATTATGATACCAGATTTATGAAGTTCCGAAATAATTGCAATTATTTCATTATTTACGCTAGTGTTGCCTGCTTCCCTAGATGCAAGTAGTAACTTTAATCGCTCAACTAATTCGTTTGGATCATCCCAGTAAACTACATCAGTATTTGATTTCACTGTCTTTAAAAGTGATATACCTTTACCTTTTGGAATACTTTCTACACTTGCAGTTGGATTTCGAGAGAATTTAAACATAGGTTTAATTACATTCGTATATTTAAATCCTTTATTACTGTTAATAGGTTTAGATGATTCACAATTACGTCGATGAGTATTGGTTTCTATTAAAAGTGACTTTTAATTTTGTAAATCATCACATGTTTCTACATCTAAATTTGGTTTCTTTTTTAAACAAAAGTTCTTTCAAGCCAACAGTCTTTTTGACCGTAAGTGCTCCTATTTTAAGAATAACACCATCATCATAAACACGGGTCTTGCCTAGTAACAGTTTACCCCGCTCATTTCTGATTCCATACGGAACATCTTCCATTATGTCAGACGATGTTGACCATGACAGTGATTGATTTTTAAGACTCGGCGATGACTGTAGAGATTTAAATGATCCCTCGCTTATATTGTGATCTTCAGATGGTGACACAACAAGGGTTTTGTTGTAGTCCTTGTATTGCTCTTGTTTTTCATCTTCATCTTCACTATTAGATTCATTGTAATCTTCATCAGAGGTAAATAATGACTGATCCTTATCTTCAAATGAATGGTTATTGTGATTTTTATTTTTTTTCAGCACTGGTTCATCAAAATGCTCTTCCTTATGAGGAGTAACATTTTTTTTGTTTGTTAATATAGTTAGTGGATCAACAATAGGTTTCAGTAGAGTTTCTAATGTTTTATTGTTTGCATTTTTCACATCTTTTATCAACGCAAATTTTTTTTTAACAGCTGTTGCTGATTTTACAATTTGCGCTTTAAATTTTTCTCCATTTCAAAGTATTCCGCTCAGTTCAAAATCATGAATAGTGGAGTGGGTGATAAATAACACAACCGTCTTTTGTGTATGTTCATCTATTAATATGAATGTGTCGAAAGCTAATCGGTAACGTCCGTTGTTTTTGTCACAATCCTTATTAATAACAAGATAACTAAATGGTTTATTCCAAACAGCAGAGCACATCTCACGGAATTGGGACCATGACATATCAGACCCAACATGCTCCTCATACACGTGCTTCAAGTTAATATCATCTTGCTTAAATAAAATGACATGATTTGAATTGTCTCGTACGAGTTGTTTGGGAACTTTTGTGTAAGTTTGGTTGATGTTAAAACAATCTATATTTTTATGACGTCCCATGGCGAAATAATCTCTAATGTTAGTAGTGTATTATTGAGAACTCTCCCCCTGCTTTGTCAGCTTTGCTGACCGTTCGTTCGCTACGCTCACTTTGCGGTTAGAGAGTGTCTCAATAATACACTACAGCTGTTCAGTTGAGAGACTAATGGTAAGTATGTATCCCTCTGCGAGCCCATGGTAAGATCACGCATCAAACACTGCCTAGCTGTTTGGTTGAGAGACCTGTGGTAAGTATCTCTCTGCGAGCCCGTGGTAAGATCACAGGCCAAACAGACTCCTAACTCGGTTTCGATTGAGAGATCCGTGGTAAGTATCTCTCTGCGAGCCCATGGTCAGATCACGCATCAAACACTGCCTAGCTGTTTGGTTGAGAGACCCGTGGTAAGTATCTCTCTGCAAGCCTGTGGTATCATCACACGCCAGACTTCTAACTCAGTGTCGATTGAGAGACCCGAGGTAAGATTTAGATAACCGTTGCTTTCAAATACGTTAACGTTAAATCTTTCGCTCATTCAACGGTGACTAATACAACACTGCAGTCACGTTTTATACGAAATAATGAAGTTTGTTAAACAAAAAGAGTCGCTTAAATTAAAATGCATCTGTCCTATGTCATCTATCCAGCCAAAACGACATGGAAATTTATTACCGAATACAATACGTTGTCTTGTTTGTGGTCCGTCTAATAGTGGGAAAACCAATTTAGTAATAAGTTTATTATTGCATAAAAATGGACTCAGATTCCGTAACCTTTATGAGTATTCAAAATCACTGTATCAACCTAAATATTTATATCTTGAAAAGGTTTTAGATATGGTGCCGGCAATATCATTTAGTAAATACAATCATAATAGCGAAATATTGAGTCCACATGATGCTTTACCCGATTCTGTCATATTTTTTGATGACGTTGCTTGTGAGAATCTAAATAACATTAGAGATTATTTTGCCATGGGACGCCATAAAAATATAGATTGTTTTTACATCAATCAAACTTACACAAAAATTCCCAAACAACTTGTACGAGACAATGCAAATCTCGTGATTCTATTTAAACAAGATGACATTAACTTAAAGCATGTTTATGAGGAGCATGTTGGATCTGACATGTCATGGGTCCAATTCCGTGAAATGTGCTCTGCCGTTTGGAATAAACCATTTAGCTATCTTGTTATCTATAAGGATTGTGACAAAAATAGCGGATGTTACCGATTGGCTTTCGATACATTCATTGTAGTAGATTAACGTACATAAAATGCGGTTGTGTTATTTATCAACCACTTTCATTAATGATTTGGAACTGAGCGGAATACTTTGAAATGGAGAAAACTCTTAAAGAAAAAATTGTGAAATCAGCAGCAGCTGTTAAAAAAAAGTAAAAATGATAAGAGATGCTGAAAATACGAACAATAAAACATTAGAAACCATATTCAAACCTATCGTTGATCCACTGACATCGTTAGCAAATAAAAAAAATGCTAATACTTTTAAAGATGAAAAAAACTTTGAACCAACAATAAAAAAAATTAAAAAAGGCAACTATCTATCTTCCGAGGATGATAACCAGTCATTGGTTTCTGATGAAGATTATAATGAATCGGTTAGTGGAGAAGATGAGGAAGACATGGAAGATGAAAATCAAAAACAATACAATGATTACAATAAAACCCTCGTTGTATCACCGTCTGAAGACCTCAACGTAAGCGATGGTTCCTTTAAATCCCTGCAATCTTCGCCTAGTCTCAAATACCAATCACTGTCATGGTCAAAATCATCTGAAGTAATGAAAGATGTACCCTTTGGAGTTAAAAATGAACGTGGTAAATTATTTATAGGAAAAACCCGCGTTTATGATGATTGACGCATACTAAAAATAGGAACACTGACTTTAAAGAAAACTGCTGGTTGGTGGAACTCTTGACCAAAACGAAACCGGATTTAGATATAGTGACACAAGATGATTTACAAAATTACAAATTACTTCTAATAGAAACTAATGCGCATCGTCGTAATTGTGATCCTTACAAGCCAATAAACAGCAACAAAGGATTTAAATATACAAATGTAATTAAACCTTTGTTTAGGTTCTCTCGAAATCCCACTACAAGTGTAGAGAGTATTCCGCAGGGTAAAGGTATTTCACTTTTAAAGACAGTTAAAAAAGATACTGATTTAGTTTACTGGGATGATCCAAACGAGTTGGTAGAACGCTTAAAGTTACTACTTGCATCTTCGGAAGCGGGCAACACTGGCGTAAAAAACGAAACCATTTCAATAATTTCGGAACTGCATGAAGCTGGTATCATAAATATAGAACATATAAATAAAATAATAAATCAGCAGATTTGAGCAGTATTCTTATAGTAGTCAATCCATCAAGACCGCAATAAACGTAGACAAGTTTGGGCATCATGTCCATAAGCGTTTACGATTGACAGAATACATTGGAACATTGAACGAATCTTTGATGAAATCTGATACGGGACACTACGATTTGAAATCTTCTAAAATAAAAGGGCTATCATATCCAACCGAAGACGACGAAGCAGTAAACAAAGCTTATTTAGACAAAATAGTCGAAGAATTGAGGAATGAAATTCAAAAAGTGAAGCGCGAAGTTAAATTATATTTGAAAAACTTAGAAAACTCAACATCGGATCATTTAAATACATCATTTTACTCAAAGTCAGAAAAAGAAAATCTACTTTAAATAAAAATAAAGAAAAATGAGCAAAAAGGACATAATTGATGAACTTCACAAAGCAGCCAGAAGAAATTTCCCTCGTCGATGCACAATCATAAAAGGAATTGATGATCTGTGGCAAGCTGACCTCATAGATTTACAAAAATATTCATATTTTAATAATGGAGATACTTTGTCAAAGTATGTATGGACAATTCCAATAAAATCTAAAGAAAAAATTGTGTCACCAACGCCATGCAACTGATATTTAAAAATTCATCCAGAAAGCCAAAGCATTTGCAAACAGATTTGGGCAAAGAGTTTTACAATGATATTTTTGATCAACTGTTAAAAAAATATAATGTGAACCATTATTCTACTTACTCCGTGAAAAAAGCTTCTATTGTAGAGCGAGTAATAGGCACGATAAAATCACACATTTTTAAACTTTTCAGTTTATATGGCTGTTATAGATAAGTAGGTAAATTAATAAATACTGTGGTACAAAACTATAACAGCACTACTCACCGCATAACAAAATTTAAACTCGATGATGTTAATAAGACAAATGAAATGGTTGTTAAGTGTAATATTAGTAAAGCGTATAGATATCGATCAGATTGTAAACCTAAGTATCAAGTTGGTGATCATATACGAATTAGCAAATATAAAGGCGAGTTTTACAAAGGTTATACTCCCAACTGGTCTACGGAAATATTCACAGTAATAAAGGTAAATGGTACAAATCCACCTACTTATCATTAAGAAGATATGCATAAGCAGAAAATATTAGGGACGTTTTATGAGCATGAATTACAAAAAACTAAATATCCTAATATTTACCTCATCGAAAAGATTATTAAGAAAAAAGGTAATAATTATTTTGTGAAATGGTTAGGACTCAACAACGAAGAGAATAGTTGGATAAATAAAAAAGGAGACAGTTTTGTAATATAAATATACTTTTGAATTTAATTTTTTCATTCTATGAATATCAATGAAGCAGGGAAGTGGTATTATTGACAGCGTAATAAATAACTTGCCGTTCGAGCTACATTTACCGGGATATCAATTTTGTGGTCCTGGAACAAAGCTACAAAAACGTTTAAAAAGGGGTGACAGAGGCATAAATAGTTTGGACGAAGCTTGTATGTTCCACGACATCGCTTACAACGAAAACGACTCAAACATTCGACGAGAGGCTGATTTAGAACTTTTGAAGATGGCAAAGAAAAGATTAAAAGCTAAAGATGCTAAAAAGGGTGATAAAGTTGCATCATGGATAGTACAAAATGCTATGAAAGCTAAACTGAAGGCTGGTTCTGGCGCACGTTCATTTATGGCAGCTGTAAAAACGCCGTAAAAGCGACTTAAAGCCTCCAATAGAACTAGTAAATTATTTAAAAAATAGATCAATTAATTATAACTTTGTACAATATCAAAAATTTGGTACTAAAAATTGTGGCCATCTTTGTTTAAATTTTTTAAAAAACTATTGGAAAAAATTAAGAAACTTTATCAGTATAAACATGTCTTTCACCGTGTCGATAACTGGTAGAGACGCTTCTTCAATAACAAACTACTCTCCAACATTACAGTTAAACGGGGAGTATGAGTGCGGTCTTTCGTATTTTTCTACATTTAACTCTATTCCGAAATATAGATAAAAGAAACAATAAGTTTTATTACGGAAACAATGAAGTAATAGAAATACCCGAGGGATCGTACGAATTACAAGATATTTGTGAATATCTTCAGAACAACATAAAAAATTCTATATTAAAATTAACTGCTAATAACAATACTTTGAAAACGTGTATTTTCTGTTCGGAGGATGTTTGGTTCGATAAAACAGATTCGATTGGCAAAATTTTAGGGTTTGGCTGTGGAACGGTAAAAGCTAATATAAAAACCGAGTCTCAGTATCCTGTTAGCATTTTATCTACAACAATCGTGCGCATCGAATGTGATGTTGTGAGTGGATCATTTGTGAATGGAGCAGCAAGTCATATAATTTATGAATTTGTGCCAAACGTACCACCTGGTTACCGAATTATCGAAATACCTAAAAACTTAATCTACTTTCCAGTCAATCAAAGTTCAATAAATGCTATCAATATCAGGTCGTTAGACGGAGAAAATAAAAAAATTAACCTACGCGGTGAAGAGATACAGCTGTATTTACACTTTAAGAAAAAATGTTAAATTTCAATAAAACCCCGCTGTCTCTCGAAATCAAATCGTTCCAAGAGAACATCGCATAAAAGAGCACCACTTCGAACTAAAAAGAAGCTAACCAAAAAAAATAAGGCATTTTTGAAGATACTTGGGTTAATATTTTTTTTTTTTTTTTGCTGGCAACCCTAAGTGTCAGACGTCAAATCACCAGCTCGTATTTTAAAATCTAATTTTATTAAAAATTAAGTGTTATTATTGTAATAAACAAAGTGATTCGCCATAAAATACCTGAAAACATTACGGATAATTGTTAGCAAGCCTCCGCTGACAATATTTACCTGGATAACTTATTGTGACCATCCGACGGTCAGTGTCGTTGCAGAAAATTTGAACCGACAACGGATAAACCGGGGGAGTATTGATTTTTTAATTATTTATTCAACTCATATACGATATTGTGTTAATTCAAGAACCTATCCAATCAAACACCGTTGTAATTCACCCAATACAGTATTTAATTCGAGGTTATTTATCTATCTTACCTACATCAGATACCTACTTAGTACCTATAAAACGACTAACACTACACTAATACTGACACTTTATCTCTTATTAGCCTCTGCAATAATAACACAATTCGCTAAACCCGACATTATCGGAATAAGACGGTTCTCCATAAAGAGATTTGTCAAATTCCATAACACAAACCTGGTTTTCTGTCTCCCTTTACTTGTAATCAAATAAAGTGGATGATTAAACACCTGGCCACGAACACTAACAAATGCCACTTACTATCTTTGGTTTGCATTGAACATTGTAATGAGAGATAATCTGTTACCCACAAAAAATAATATCTCCACACATTAGTTATATGTATGTTATGTTATTTGAGTAACAAGTTCATTATTTTATTAAATAAAAATAATTTTAGTCCACCATTAATCTTAAAAAACCTAATAAATACTTCTTTCACTTTATAATAATATTTAAATTGTAGGTACCTACATTGACCTACTTAAATCAGCTGCTTGCTGAAAGAATTTGTACCTACCTAATAAATATTTGTGTTATAGGTCAAATACTCTTATTTAAACCGGTTCAAACGTTTGTTGTACACTTATTTGTAAATAATTCCAGGTATGTCGGGTAGTGGAGCTTACCCTAAGAAGATGACTCGGAAGGCAACTTCCCAAGAATTAGAATTTAAGTTAAAAAGGGCCCTTGAGGAAATAAAAGAGCTTAGGGAGGACAACACCCAAATCCTCAAAGAACGGGACGACAATGAAGAGGAATCTCTTAAAATTATAAACAACAACACCCAACTTAAGTGTGAACTGGGGGACCTCCATGCTCAGCTTATGGATGTCTTGATGCAACGAGATCAACTACTTGACACCGTGGCCAGCTTTGACCAGTGTAGTGAGACCTACGAGAGGGCTCTGCTACGTATCCAAGACCTTGAGGTGGAGCTAGGGGACGCCAACAAAGTCATACAACAGTATGAGGAAGACAAGAGGTGTCAAGAGGCATTACATACCCACAGCCTGTATGAAGAGTTGATCGGGTCACCAGCTGGGCGGGGGGCTATCCAGAGTAACAACTCATGTCTGGAGAATGATAGGGTTAAACTAGGCAAGAAAAATAGACTTAAGAAATATGTCAAAATAAATAATTATATTAAGAAAACTGAAAAATTAGTTAAAAAACAAAAATGCCACCAGAAAAACATATTATTGAGAAAACAGCGAGTAGACCTTCTTGATAGTTTAGAATTATATAGTAAGAAGTTAGATGAGAGTAGGCATAAATATGAAAAAGACACACAGGACCTGCAAGCTGACATCTCGCGGCTGCATAGGTCATTACAGCGTATGACCGACAAATATAACTCAGCCCAAGGACAGATAAGCGAACACATCCTCGCTGCGACCCGATTTATAGAACAGTGTAACTGCCAGCATGGTACAGGGCCCGGCATCGCTGACCTGCAGGTGGAAGATGAACCTCCGCTTCTGGACCTCACTACCAACAATAACTTATTGTCATCAATAATGAACAATACTAATAATAATGTTAAAATTTTTTCTGATAGGATTGGAGTTGGTTGTGGACCTCTTCTAAATGAGAAATGTAAATGTATGGTAACAAATTATTGTATGCCTAACGCTTCATTAGAGCAAATTATTGACAAGATGAGTAAGTGTACATTTAGTAAGAATTCAATAATCATACTAATGATTGGGAATTCCTTAGAAATAAGGAAAAGAGATTTTCTTCAGAGATTCTCAACCCTTTGTGAGCTTCATGTAAAAAAAATATTTTTGTGTGCCTTCCCTTTTTCTAGGTACTACACACCTAGCCAAAATAACAGTATTCATTTATTGAATACATTATTATACAACCTGACTTTTAGTCATACTGACAAATTTGTGTTTTTTGACACAAATAAATTTATAGATAATAAGTTTTTGTTGACTGGCAAAACTTTTTATTTGCCTCATAAAATTAAAAGAGAAATAGCTACTCTGTTAGCGTTTAATATTAATAATATGATTACCCAAAATATGGAAGTTTTTATTCCAAATAATTTAAATTACAATGTGAGACAATAGAGGAATCCTCTTGCAAGCCAATGACAAAAAGAAACCCTAAAAATATAAACCTTATTCATCAGAATATACAAGGTTTGTCTGGCAAATTACTTGAATTGGAATTATTTTTAAATAAAATGAATGTCCATCTATTATGTATTACGGAACACTGGTTAAGACAGTATGAATTAATTATTAATATTGACAACTATAGCGTCGGTAGTTCGTTCACGAGAAAGTCTACAATCAGAGGCGGGTCACTAATTTTATTAAATAATTCCATTAAATATAAAGAACGCAAAGATGTCGTTTCACTTTCACTTGAGCGAACTATTGAGCTAGCATGTGCGGAGCTTGAACGACATGTCATTGTTTGTGTGTACAGGCCTCCATCTGGGAATTTTACTTCATTTGAATCCATTATGGAAGAGGTATTAAGAAAAATATGTTCATCTAATAAAAAAGTGGTTGTGTGCGGGGATTTTAACATAAATATTTTAGATAATTCACAGAACTCTGTTCGGTTTCTGAATCTTTTCAGATCATTCAATTTACATCATCTTTTTAACGAACCCACACGAGTTACCCCCACCACAGCTACTTGCTTAGATAACATATTTTGTAACTGTGATGTATTAGACAAGTCCATAATAAACTTCATAAACTCAGATCATAGTGGACAACTAGTAATGTTTGAATACAGTCATGCACCGTCTTCATGTAGCTTTGTGTGCAGGCTAATAACTGTAAACCGTAAAGAAAAATTTAAAGAAAACATTTCTAGAAAGGTACCTGCATTATCATGTCACGATGGAAATGCTAATCAGCTTTATAATATGCTTTTTAATGTGGTTGAAAAAGAATATAATCAGATTTTCACTAAAAAATCAATTAAATTAGATACTTCTAAAACTAAATTCAGTGACTGGGCCACTACAGGCATCCATAAAAGCAGAAAGAGGCTGTTTGAATTATATGATATCAAAGCCAATTCTGAAAACGCTAATTTAATTGAATATGTCAGAACATACTCAAAATTATTCAAAAAAGTATGTGCAATGGCAAAATCAAATTATTTTAAAGACAAAATAATAAAAGCCCCTAATAAAAGTAAAATCTCATGGAAGATAATAAATAAAGAGACTTGTAAAAATAAAACAAAAGACAACAAGCTCTCTCTTAAAATTGATGGCAAATCACTTGTTTCTGACTCTGAAGTAGCAGAAACATTTCAGTCTTTCTTTTCTAATATACCAGTCACAACAACCAATCAATTGAATTCCAGTCCACATCTCGCTGCTTCTCTCCTCAGGTCTCATGTTGATAAGTGCAACACGCCTTTTAGATTCAATCATGTCAATTCTAATATAATTTTAAAAACATTCAAAGAATTAAATATGAAACCGACTGAGGATTTATGGGGCATCTCGGTAGATATAATCAAAAATATAATACATTCTATCGCACCCCACTTAGCAATAATATTTAATAAATGTGTTGACGACGGTCAATTTCCCGATATGATGAAATACAGTAAAATTATACCGTTATTCAAGTCTGGTGAGAAAAGTGACCCGTCTAACTTCAGACCTATTTCTATACTGCCTGCTCTCAGCAAAATTTTTGAAAAAGTTATATTTACTCAGTTATTGGCTCATTTAAACCTGAATAAAATATTGCACAGTAAGCAATTTGGATTCACAAAAGGGAAATCCACTACTGATGCTGGAGTGGCGCTTATCAAACATGTATTTGATGCGTGGGAGAAAAAGCGAGATGCTATTGGAATATTCTGTGATTTGTCTAAAGCATTCGATTGCGTCAATCATGAAACATTGCTAATGAAGTTACAGCATTACGGTGTCATAGACACCTCACTAAGTCTAATCAAATCTTACTTATCAGATAGGATTCAGAAGGTCAATGTCAATGGAACTAACTCTTCTGGCGCCCCTCTAACCATGGGTGTGCCCCAGGGCTCTATATTGGGGCCCTTGCTCTTTTTAATCTATATAAATGACCTTCCTTACTATACCAAAGATCTATGTGAGATAGTGTTATTTGCTGACGATACATCCTTGATTTTTGAGGTTGATAGGCAAAAGAAAAATGTTGACGAAGTAAATAACACACTCTCTCAAGTACTACAGTGGTTTACTTATAATAACTTGGTTCTTAATTCAAAGAAAACAAAATGTGTGAAGTTCACAATGCCTAATGTAAGGCAGGTCAAAATGAATATTGTCATGAATAACGAACCTATCGAAATCATAAACTCCACAGTTTTTCTAGGTATCACTCTGGATACAAAATTGCAATGGAGCCCTCATATTGCTGTCTTGGCAGGAAGACTTAGTTCAGCTGCATATGCAGTTAGAAAGATAAGGAATCTGACTGATATCGAGACAGCGAGACTGGTTTATTTTAGCTATTTTCATAGTCTGATGTCATATGGTCTACTACTGTGGGGATCCGGTGCTGACTTACAAGCCATCTTCATTTTGCAGAAGAGGGCCATCCGTGCCATCTACGGTCTTAGATCACGTGACTCACTCAGAGAAGTATTCAAGGAAATCAATATTTTAACCGTATCATCTCAATACATTTTTGATTGTATTATGTTTGTACGCAAGAACTTGCACCTTTACTCGCAAAAATCTGATTTTCATAGCTTTAACACGCGAAATAAACATAGGCTTGCTGTCCCAAATCTAAGACTTCATAAAATTGGAAGTTCATTTGTAGGATTGAGCATTAGAATGTTTAATAAGTTACCTGAAAATATTATTTGATTTACCGGTACATAAGTTTAAGTTGCATGTAAAAAACTGCCTAATGCAGAAAGGTTACTATAAAGTAGAGGATTATTTGAATGATAAGGATTCCTGGACATGTTGATCTCTTCGCCTGTCCTCTAATGTATAATTCATTTCATAATTTTTCATTGACGATTTATCTAAACGATATTGATTATAAGCATTGTATATCATACTGTCACTGTAATCATAATTTGTATAAGAATGAAAATTGTAATTACCATAATATTTGACATTCATAAATGTTCTTTATTGAATAAAGACATTTTTGATTTTGAATGTATAAAAATTGATTTATATTGATTATTCAATAATTGACAAGATGCTAACCACCTACTATTGTACACCTCGTCCTGCAGTTTATTAGTCTGGATTAAGTAACTACTACTCTTTGTGACCTATGAGGGGAACCTAAGTAGTCATGCTCACTCAAATGTCTCTGAGGTGGTGGCGCTATGTGGCGGGTCATTACATTCCCTCTAATATGGTTGAGTGAAATGATGGCTGACACGTACGTCATACTTGTGAACAGGTGCCACCTTTGGGGACTGGTCTGCTTCGGTTCACCTCATAATATTTATTTTATTATTATTTCCTTTATTTTATTTTGTGTAACAATTAAACTGTATGGCTTGGTATGATGATGACACAACATTGTATGAAAGTTTGGCGATTAAAAAGAGTAACTGGCGAGTTTCTTGCCGGATCTTCTCGACCAGAAACAACTTTCCGAGCCGGTGGTAGAATCGCATTATGTTTATTTATTTCTTTAGTATATTTTATGTATCAACATATATATGTATTGACATGTAAATTATACATAAGTACTTATAAATAGTTTTAAGTCATTAAAATGTATGACGATTTGTAAGTGCTGTATACAAGCCTATGCAAATAAAGAATTATTTGATTGATTGATTGATTGAATAAAATGAACATTTTAAATATTGCTGAATCTCCGTCACATGACAACAGAATTGAAAGTTTTGACGCATATCCATTAATCATCAAGATTTATACGTGTTACCTGCGCTCAGCAGTTTGTATATCGAGGGCAGAGCCGATATGTATAAACACAACAGTACTACAAAAGAAAAGGAAAGAGTATCAAATGTGCATTTTGTGAACAATCCCGCTTTATTTTTATTTCAAGACATCCGTTATGAAATAAACGATATTGAAATAGATAGGATCAAAAATGCGGGCATCACAACTACAATAAAATCTTATCTATCGTTAAATGACAACGAGTCTAAATGTGCAAATGTTTGGGGCTGGTCCCCTAATGGTATATCCAATACTAATAACGGTTTTTTTTAGCTTCTATTCCATTAAATAAAGTATTAGGTTTCGCGGAAGATTATGAAAAAATAATTATGAATTGTAAACATGAATTAGTTCTTTTAAGAAGTAACACAAATCTTAACGCTTTGAAGTTAAATGCTGGCGAAGTTGTTGAAAACATAATAATAGAAAAAATTGTTTGGCGAGTCCCACATGTCAAAGTATCAGACCGCGAAAGAATAAATTTGTTGAAACATTTAGAAAGAGACCAAGCGATAACAGTAGCGTTTCGTAATTGGGACTTGTACGAATACCCATTACTGCCTAAAACCCGAAAACATAATTGGTCTATTAAAACTTCATCGCAGATTGAAAAACCGCGAATGGTCGTGATTGCTTTACAAACGAATCGTAAACATATTGCTACCGCATCAATGGCAGAATTCGACCATTGCAATATACGTGACGTAAAAGTGTTCCTAAATTCAACCTACTATCCTTATGAAAGCCTAAATATAAGTTTCTCTGAAAACAAATATGGTATAATATACGATAACTACGCTTATTTCCAACACTCTTATTTCGGACGCAGACCACAACCATTGCTTAGTTTGCAACAATTTAAACAATGCCCTTTATTTGTTATTGACACATCGAAAGGAGAGACTCTAAAAGGGTCCGTCGTTGACGTTCGTGTTGAAATAGAAGCCGACGCAGAGATACCCGATCAGACTTCTGCCTATTGTTTGATACTGAACGATTGCATATTTGAATATAAGCCTTTAAGTAATATTGTAAAGAAAATATCATGAATACAGTTATTGTGGACTTACAAGGTTTCAAAGATCGGAATAATGAGTTTATAGTTAAGGAATTAGTTATAGGTACATCAGAACACACTCAATCTTTCTGATTAAACCTCCATATCCATTCTCTGCCCTTGATCTTGAAGAAAGGAAGCATGTTTGGTGGTTAGAAAGAAACAGAGGATTCCGATGGAGTGAGGGATACATTGACTATAGAGAATTTAAAAGACTCATTAAACCTTACTTCAAGGAACGCAAGATCGTAGTGAAAGGACAAGAAAAAGTTAAATGGATGAGAGAATTATGTGGACATGAAAATGTGATAGATATAAGTGATAAAGGTATACCTAATCTAGAAACTCTAAATAAACTATACTGCAAAGATATGTTTGCATACAATTGTTTTAACCACATAAAATATTGTGCGTTGAAAAATGTTCTGTGTATTAAAAAATGGTGTTTAGAAAATAATGTATCGTTGTAAGATTTTTAAATGAATAAATTAGTGTACCTAACATGTAACCTGTTTTTTTATTTTTAAATAATCTCCATGGGTAATTAAAAGTATAAATGATACTAAAGATTATTTATTAGAAAAAAATAAAATACATTACAGACTCCAACACACAATTATACACTATTCAAATTTAAGATTAAAAAAAAAAAAATGTTTCTCTCTGTAGGGTTTTACGTTAGTAGATATGTTACGCATTCAACCTACTCGAGATGTTTAATTTAAAAAATATATATATTTTATTAGCTTTACAGGTTATAGCTATATCCACCTATTTTTTTCGAAATATTATTAATGAGACTTTCAGTCTGGTCCATAATCTGGTCGATGTGTTCGGTCACCACATACTGCGCCGATAAAAGAGTTATGTCATCGTCGGATACTGCGGCCTCTTGTTCAAGATCTGTTATTTCTATTTTTATAAGACGGCGTCCTTTTGCCGGCGCACTTTTCACCACAAAAGATTGCTGTGGGTTGTGGATATGTTTGAAAAAGGACTTTTTCTTGATTTTCCGCTTGCGAGAATTTTGCGCGTTCCGAATTTTGAGCTGCAACGGGGAATCTTACGGTTCCACAACCCAAGGTGGAAACATCTGCGTCCATCCTTCCAAAGGATCTTGCGCATCTTGTAATTCAGGAGATGGTGAGCGAGGATCCTCTGGCGGTAAGACGATGCTATTTGACACATTCTGAAAATAATGATATATTTTTTTAATTTAATTTCAAAAACTCCGTAATTACTTACTTAAAATAATAATATAATGGCAATAAAAAAGTAACTTACCATATTCAACGCTTGTATTCAAATAAAGCCGTTTTAACAAGTACAATATTTATACCTTCGGCTCTTGTTTGTGCACGTAAACGCACACGAAATCGCTAATACAGCAATAAAGCCTGCACTGACAATTAAACAAGTTCAGACTTGTTTGTAAGTGCCTAGAATCTTGTCTATGATGCAACCAGATTTTGTTTGTAGGTATTTAAAACAAATTGACATTATTTTGATGTTTTTATGGAATTTGTTCTGCCCCCCCAATCAAATACCACCTAGCTGTTCGGTTGAAAGACGCGTGGTAAGTATCTCTCTGCGAGCCCGTGATAAGATCACTCGTCAAAAATACTTCTCTCAGTGTCGATTGAAAGACCCGTGGTAAGTATAAAAGTTTTGTGGGTGGCGGTGATCACTTACCATCAGGTGACCCACTTGATAATATGCTTCTAAAAACGGTTAGTTCTTAAAGGGATCTATGACTTAGTATCGGAGAAATAAAATAAAATTTGATGAATTTATTTTTTAATATTTTCATTTATTCAAAATCCACAGCTCTTAAAAGTAAATTGCATAACTTTTGTATGAAGCTTACATAACAATATGACGGATTTTCTATACTTACACAGTTTTAAAATATATTGCGCGGTTACAATCAGAGGAAGGATAGTTTTAATAGCAATTAATTTAAAGATAATAAAATATTATGAACATTGTAAGTTTATATACTTGTGCACATTATCAGAGTTTTTTTAATAATTGCCCACAAGTATCTTACATCATAAAATAGCACTTATGTAATAGGTGCAGTCAACAGCACATAATGGATATTCTGATACGCGGCTATCTGTACCACAAATTATTTAATTGGTAACTAGTAAATTGGTTCCACTTTGATGGGTTGTTCACCCACGCCATTAAATGTTTAGTATAGATGTGTGCCCCCAAGCTTTTGTGGACACCTTATCGCTTGTAACAAGACGCTTATCATCGTTGCAAGATAACGCTACTTTATTTAGACTACGCGTAAAAATATCGTGTTTGATTGACTTAAACAAAACGTTTGTTTTTCGTATTATGTCACCATCATATAAAGTCTTTTTATAATCTGATAATGTGATTTCACGAACAACAGATGTTTTTACACCTTTTGCTTTTTTAATAGTCTTTTTAATCGTTTTCACACAATATAATTTTGAACGTGGCCCCACGAATTCAGTAATGATATCCCCCCCCCCCCCCCCCCCCATTTCATCTTTAAAGAGACCTGGGACCTTTTTATTTAAAAGCTGTAAAGTATGCGAATTTTGCGCGGAGAAGTTACTTGTATCAAAATAATTTAGGAAATATTGTTTCATATCTTCATAAAAGTTTCTAGTCTCGATTTGGTAAACAAAGCTATCCGTATCCGTATAGCACATCCGTAAGCAATTTTTATACAACGGTTCAAAAACTGAGTAATGAAAATCGTACATGTGGCTCTTAGACAGTTCTAATACCGTGAACCCAATGTATATTGGCTTATCTAAAATTACACGGTTCGGTTTAGTTTGCATTGCAGCCAAATTTTCTGAAAAAACTGTAACGCTATGGAAATTTGAGTTCGCGATTAACTTTGCAGCACTATTTCTTTTTTTCGTCTTGTTATTCTGATCACTCCATTCAGTAACTAAATGCACATTCACCCTTTTTTCATTATTTTCTAATGTTTTGCCAAAAATACTATTATTAAGCAATTTAAAAAAGTCTTGTTCAAACACTGACTGAGCTTTTTGTCTTAAACTGGTATTAAGATCGATGTATTGTTTCAAGTAAGGACTTTGTCTGAATATTATAGCCCGGTGAACTTTTTTTAGAATCAAGCCATGTTTTATGCATGTTTTCAAATGGACATAATGAATTACGTAAAAATATTTATCATAAAGATTAGGTACAAGTTTTGAAGACATTCCTCCGGGCGGAATGCATTTTTCAGGACAAAATGGTAAGTCATTATGTTTATCGTGTAATTCTTTTGGATAGCTTAAGTCAATTTCCAAAATGTAACCATATTCTGCATCGTCGCTAATATTTAAGACATCAAGCTTAACAATTTCTTCACTTTTTAAAAATCTAAAATTTGATAAGGGCAAATATTGACACATACTGAATCCATATAAATTATTGCAATCTCTATAAACTACATAGGTATCTGGTTTGAGCGAGTCATATTCGGGCATAAATTTGTTATTAGCTTTAGCATGTCTATGTGAGCACATACATACCCCCCCCTCTAATACCAGATTGGATCATACGCACTATGGCTAGGTTATCGATGAGTTCCAGTTCGACCCCTGTTTTGAAAAGCATCGCATCAAAAGACAAACTAGGTGCAGTTATATAGAAAGCTGGATCTAATTGATAGTTAAGCTTACAAGTTTTTCTAAACTTTTCAAAAATATCAGTTAATAAGAGGACATCAGTTTTTAAATACAAATCGGTGTATTCACCTAAGTTTTTTATATCAAATTGACTCCATACTGATTGTGCATGTTGATAATCTTCATCAGTAATGTGCTCTTTTAAAAGCGAACTATAAAACATGTTCTTTTCTGGAAGAGATCGTTCTTCAAAACGCTCCCAACAACTAACGTAGTCATAAGGGTATATACCTTTTCGTGTGAGTAAATTAAATTGGGACTGAATAGGAAAATGCGTTCGCAAGTGTTCAAACTCTTCTTTTTTTATAGTTTTACTTAACTTTTCTAAACTAGTCCCTAAGAATTTGAACGAATCTACAAACCGCACCTGTATAAATTCCCCGTTCGAAACTGGAATAAATTTCGTAAAAGACACATAATTTTCTTTCGTTTTAGGTATAATCTTAATATTTCCAGGTAATTTACCTAATTCTTTAATAAACAAATGGCAATCATAACCAGCTAAGTTGTGGAAAAAGATAGGAATAAACTTCGGTGTTTTGTATTGCAGATTACAATATTTATGTGCTGCACCCCGGTATAA
Organism: Marasmia exigua; assembly: GCA_019059595.1. Classification (NCBI taxonomy): domain Eukaryota; kingdom Metazoa; phylum Arthropoda; class Insecta; order Lepidoptera; family Crambidae; genus Marasmia; species Marasmia exigua. The sequence goes on from JADPWL010003101.1 coordinate 19,918, forward strand.
CACGTTAAGTGCGAAGCGAGGCCTAAAGCACCCCTGATGCAACTTCCCTGTGGTGCGGCAAGCAAAAAAGTGAATTTCTCTGTCGTGCAAATGCCATATTTTTGGTTTGGTCCAGTGTAGGAAAGAGATAAATATATATTTGAGATCACTAATGGTTCCGGACTCGGTGGTGTACCTACCTTGGTACCGGATGTCTTAGGCCTCGTGCCGCACTGAATTAATATAATTTTAAAGCAGTGCGAAACGAGGCTAAAACGTCCCATATCCCCCCTGACCTCGTACCGCACTCAACGCGAGCTTCCCGCGACCAGTGTTGTGCATCACGTCGATTGGAGAGCACGTCCTTTTACAGCGCCGAACATGTCTAAACGATGTCGGAAGAAGTTAATTTAAAAAAACCCAGAAACAGAGCCAAAACAGGTAAGTTTTTAATGAAAAAATCTTCAGTAAGTACCTAGTTTTTTCTTATCTTGGTAGCTATGTACCTAAAGTAAGTGTAAGATATTATTACTTAAGTATACTCGAAAAGGGTGAAAAAAGGAGAAGATGTGTTGGTTGTTACCAAAAACTACGCACATTTTTACCATTTCGTGAAGCTGATAAAAAATCTAAAAAGATTTTGACTCAGCGCACTCAGTGCAAAAAATCTTATTGTCATAATCAATGAAAAATACTCATAAATAAGTACACATATATATTGAGATTTTTATAAAAAAAGTATATTGATACTGATTTTTTAATGTTAATTCAAGTTCTAATAAGTGTATTTTTAAAGCCCGAGGCAGAATAAATAGGACAGTTTCTTTTCTACTTCTTTTTTTTCTTTTCGCCTTTTTTTCTATTCTGTGAACCGCATTAAGATTTTCATATACAAATAGAAAGATAAACCTTATGCATAAAGCGTAATCCATTATTTTCCAATAATAAGTCTGTAATAGGTGCCTCTTAATGGTATAGAATGGAACGCTTCGTGCTCGAGTCCGACTCGCACTTGGCCGGGTTTTTTTTCTTTATGGCGCCTTCAAGCACAATTTAGATTATTTAAATATTTGATAGCTTTGTGTTGTTTTGCCAGGTTTTGCCCTTAAAACGATCTAATGAGATATAATTGATCAAAATCGGTCAAGTCGTTGCGTAGTTAAGACAGTTTAAAAACGTCGATATTATTTTTCCCATCACTAATCGCAGCGAAAATTTGCCCTATTTCAGTGCGTTACGAGGTGTATAAGATCCCATATTTTGTTTTCCTAATAATTCCTAAACTAGCCATCCGATCCCGGGGCGACGGTGGATTAGGGTTCATCAATTCACTGTCTATATCAATAAGGACCAAAATTCTCATTTATCTTTGATTTCGCGCCAGAAAATGGATTTTAGTCTGTAAAAGGAGGTGGGGTCTAATAGACCGCGTGTCGCCCTAACGTCTGGTCACGGTACGGGCCGATTATACCTCGTGCCGCAGGAACGGAAAGTATGCAAAAATTGGTGCCGCAGCTAACGTGATAAACCAGTTATATGACAATGATCACGCACTTTATCAGAAAACAAAAAATGTTGACAAATATGGCATTGAGTAGCTTGCATGAAATCTGTGGCATCTTTTTCTGTAAAAATCATGGGTGAAACTTTGCACAAAATTGAATAAAGGTCTTGAACATCGCTATAGATACACTCTAAAAATTTACTATCACAGTCTTCGCCTCGATATGTAACGTAACGATTATAACTGGCGTCTGTAAAACATACTATATTATAAGCAAACGCGGCTGGAATATGTTTTTGCAGTGTTTTTGTGTTAGGCGTATCCGAAATTGTGTTATTTTCTTTATGTTCTACTAAAATAGTCTCAAAATCAGCATATATTACAAAAGGAACGTTTTGTTTACGTTCGTAATTTTTAAATTTGATTACTGACCCTTTTTCAGGCAAAACTGTAACGATTTCGCTACATACATGTTTTTCAATTTCTTCATTTGTAGAAAAATAAACTAAACACGTATCACAAAAATATAGTTTGCCGTGATGAGCAGTAATTTGACTTCTAACTAGCCTAGACAAATCTTTGATAAGACAGTAATGAGAGGTCCGTCCTTTATCTAACAGTAACAAATATGTCGTCCTTTTATTTCTATTGCTTTCAGATTTGTACACAGGACCTATAATACAACAGATGTAAAAAACAACAGATGTAAAGTCCCGTGCGATCGCTTGTTGAAGAGACGCGTATATTCTGTTTGCGAAAAGTCATAGTTTGTCAACATGCTTACATCCGACTGTGCCAGTTGTAAGGAACTTGTAGGTGACGGCCCGGAGTGCTCCGTTTGCAAGAATAAATTTCATTCTAAGTGTGGTGGCATCACCGAGCGCGGCTACTCACGGCTTGGTACTGGCAGAGCCTCATGGATGTGTCCAAACTGCAGAGACTCGTCAAAGACGGGATTAGACGTTTCCAAGATGGAGGACGCAACGGCCGTTGGGTCCCCTAGCTGCTCTAGGTTATCGTCTGGTCTTCCATTAGAACAAGGAACACCTTCTGCATCAAAACGCCCGGGCAAATAACTTGGAGATACAATGTGTTCCGGAGAAAGTCAATGAAGATCTTAAGTCTGTGATATTGAACATAGCCAAAGCTGTTGGATCTGATATCAAGGAAGATAAAATTCACCATTGCACTCGTGTACAGAAACTAGACAAAAACAGCAACCGTCCAAGATCCATCATTGTACAACTATCTTCGCCATTGGTGCGAGATCAGCTATTGGCCAGAGTTATAAATTTCAACAGGAGTAATTATAACGACAAGCTAAACACTAACCATATCAACATTGGAGGGGAGAAAAAACCCATTTACGTTATGGAACATCTTTCTATCGGGAATAAAGCCTTGCATACAGCAGCAAGACTAACAGCTAAGGAGAAGAATTTTAAACACGTTTGGGTTAGAAGTGGAAGAGTCTTCTTGCGCAAAACTGATGAATCAGCGGTCATCTTCATAAAGGATATGGACACTTTAAAAAAAATAGTATAGATAGTATGTTTTTCAGTTTTATTGATTTTTTTTTTCTCACTCTTTTTCTCTTATTTTTATGCATGTGTTATTGAATTATATAAGCTTTAGAATTCACTAGTCTTAATATTTATTATCAAAATGTTCGTGGTCTCAGGACCAAAACTACAGACTTCTACACTAAGATTTGTACCAGTAATTACGATATAGTGGTGCTAACTGAGACTTGGCTAAATGATAGCGTCTTGGACAGTGAGCTTTTCGATGACAGATACGTGGTCTACCGCCGAGATAGATATACCACAAATAGTATAAAATCTGATGGGGGAGGGGTATTAATGGCTGTGTCAAAAAAATTCTACTCATACAGGGATATTAACAAGGAAAGTGTGAGGGAAGACCTATGGGTAACGGTAAGCGTATCTGTCACAGATTTAGCTCATAATATATGTTTTTGTATAGTTTACCTACCTCCTCCAGTATCGTTAACGGTTTTGGATGGTTTCTTGAGCAACTGTAACCAGGCCTTAGAAGACTGTAAGTCAAATATATGTATTATGGGTGATTTTAACTTAAGCCAAATAAAGTGGGGACACTGTGTAAATCAATCTAGGAATTTGCCGGCAAATGAAATCTTGTTAAAAGACTTTATGGCACTAAATAATTTAAAGCAGATAAACCATATTGCAAATGACAATAGTAACATACTTGATCTTATTTTTACAAATGTTGAGAACCATGTTGTAACACCTACTTTAGATATCCTATCCAAAAAAGACATCCCATATCCACCATTTGAAATATATTTATCGCTTGCATCACAAAAGCATTTAAAGTATAATGATGATATAACCCGTTACAATTTTCGTAAGGCTAATTACGATGACATCAATATGATGTTGAAGGATACGTTGTGGAGTGATTCCCTAGGGGATATTAAAAATGTCAATCACATGGTGAAAAACTTCTATAACGTAATATGGGAGTCGATCAGGTTATTTGTTCCGGTTAAAAAGAGGCAAAAGTCAAAGTATCCAACCTGGTTTAACGGTAATCTAATTCGGCTACTACGGGAAAAGAATAAGTTCAGGCGAAGGTTTCGAAAATATAATAATCCTCTAGACGAAATATCCTTTAAAATATTGAGATCGCGTTGTAATACCTTAGCAACTAAATGTTACAAGGAATACCTTCGGAGCACAGAAGAGTCCTTAACAAAAAATCCAAAACTGTTCTGGACTGTTATAAAGGCGAAACGTGGAGGGACTAGTTCTTACCCCGACATAATGAAATACGGTTCACATTCAGCCACTGCCGGTGAGGAAATATGTGAATTATTTGCAAGCTTCTTCTCATCTGTGTATGACGGAAATAACAATAAAGATACATTTGATTTACTTAAAGAGCAACAAATGCATAATGACGTACTTCACTCGGTAAATATCACTTTAAAGGACATCTTCCAAAGGCTTAAGATGTTAGACACTAACAAAAGTCACGGTACAGATGATATTCCAGCAATTTACGTATATATGTGTGCTGAGAGCTTGGTTACGCCACTGCAAATAATTTATAACGCCTCCCTCCGGTCCGGTATTTTTCCCAATGTTTGGAAAATAGCTAAAGTTGTACCTATTTCTAAAGGCGGTGATCTTGGATGCGTAGATCAGTATCGGCCAATTTCCCTTCTCAGTATATTTGGTAAAGTTTTTGAGGCTCTGATCTGTCCTATAATTCAAAACCACTGTAAACAGTTTATGACTAATCACCAGCACGGATTTCTTCAGGGCAGATCAACCAGTACTAACTTGGTATCCTTCGAACTTTTCTTGTCAGAAGCAATAGACGCTCATAAACAGATTGATATGGTATACACAGACTTCAGCAAGGCATTTGATAAGGTTAATCATAAGTTACTTATCAAGAAACTCAAAACATATGGCATTGACGGATGTATGCTGAGCTGGTTGAGTTCCTACCTTACTAATAGAAGTTTTCATGTAGTTATTAATGGATACAGTTCTAGCAAACATAAAATAACATCGGGAATCCCTCAGGGATCCCATTTGGGGCCAATTCTGTTTAACCTATTTATCAATGAGTTACCCTTGTGTTTCGAGTATTCAAGACCATTTCTATATGCTGACGATTTGAAATTAGGCCGTGTTATAGAGTCTATAGAGGATACCATTAAATTACAAGACGATTTAAATCGTTTAGTTGACTGGTGTGAGTGTAACGCAATGAAGCTTAATGCTTCAAAGTGTCAGCAAATCAGTTTTACTCGCAAAACACACTCTATTCCGACACAGTACTATCTTCAAAACGTACCCTTGCAAAGCGTTGATACAGTAAAAGATCTCGGAATTTACTTTGACCGTAAACTCTCGTTTGTCCCACATATAGAGAAAATCACACAAAGGGCATCCAAGATGCTTGGTTTTGTTTTGCGCAATGGAAGGATGTTTCGAAACCCCAAATCCAAAATTTTATTATATAATACCCTAGTGCGAAGTATTCTGGAATATGGAAGTGTAGTATGGCGTCCTCACTATGCAGTACATACACTAAGGCTCGAGCGGGTACAGAAGAGATTTTTGTGGCACTTAGCGTATTCGGTGGGTATGGCTAAGAAAGTAAAGTCCTATGAAGATAGAATGAAACATTTTAAAATAATTTCTCTTGAAAAAAGAAGGGACTTACTAGACATCAGTTTTCTTCATAAGGTACTAAATGGAAAAATAAATAGTCCCCAAATATTGTCCAAATTTAATTTGAGAGTTCCGCGCAGAGTACCTCGTAAGCCTATAACTCCACTCTGTCCACCCCTTACACGAACAATCATGGGTGCCAATTCTTCCGTTCCTCGCCTCTCCCGAATCCTCAATCATAACAGTAGCCTAATAGATGTCTTTCATGATTCTGTTGCTAAGATGCGCAAGGTGATCCAAGAAAATAATATGTAACATAGACTACATTATAGATTATTTTATTTGTTTATTATTATTACGAGGTAGGTAAAAACTGTTAAATGTACACTTTTCTTTTTTGTTATTTTAGTTTGTAAGATAAAGCATGTGGAGTCTACTTGTAACTATATTGTGTATTTAGCATTAAGATGAATTTTTTTTGTAAAAAAACCATAATGTAATACATAATTGTAAGTAGACCTAATAAATAAAATAAATAAAATAAAATAAAATCAACACCTAAGCATTCTGTTAAGACAGCAACAGATAAAAAGGAAAATGCAACATATATGAGCCTACTTAGTGACATATCCTCCAAGATATCTAATATGCAAGTTTAACTCAACGCTATAGATGTCATACAACAGGAGCTACACCAAGTTAAGTCACATATTGCCGACTTGAAGGCAGCGGTCAACGACAGATTTGATCAGCTTGCAGTTCGGGTGGAAGACATCGAGTCCAGGTTGACCCTGGTTGAGTCCATGAAGAGCGAAGTTGACTTTTTAAAAGACCAACTGCGTGAAGTTTTGAACGAAGGTCATAAGAACGAGCAATGGGTGCGGAGATCTAACATTCAAATAAATGGAATTCCTCAGAAAAATGGCGAAAACCTGATAAAAATTGTGAAAACGTTGCGATATTACGCTCGATCCTGACAGAGATATAGATTTTGTGACGAGAGTGGCAGTGAAGAATGACATTGAGGGAAAAAAAATGAAACCGATTATACTGAAAATGCAGTCCAGATATAAAAAGGATGACTTCTTAACAGCACTGCGCAAACTAAACATCAAAGCGAGTGATATAGGTTTTGTTGGAATTAATGGACGTATTTATTTTAACGACCATCTTTCGTCGCGAAACAAACAACTTCTACAACAGGCTAAACTAAGAGTCAAAGAGAGGAACTACACCTATTGCTGGGTTCGTAATTGTACGATCATGGTTCGTAAGTCAGAAAACTCACCAGTCATACATATAAGTTCGCAAGAATGTTTAAAAAAAATTGTATAAGTACTAGTTTAATAACCTTGTTATGTAATTTAATATTTCTTATTAAGTTCGTGGTCATGTATCGATGTGTGCTTCACTGTAAATTTTTCACATGCTATAGTTTGAGAAGGTGTGCCTCAGTAGTGATGACATTGCTTAAGGTCCAGTACTATTGCAGTGTTAAGACATCCTTTAAATCGTTGCGTGCACAGTCCATTGCGGCGCCTTGTAAGTGCCCCATTCATGTGTATGATGTCGAGCGGTCAATCTATGATGTAACTTATCGTAATTTGCGATGGTTGTTGTTGTGTTGTGTTTTTAACTACATTATTTTTAAATTCGTTAGTTTGCGCGAGGATCTGTTTGTTATGGTTCGTTGGTCGGTAGTAGTTAAATGTTTTAGAACTTCGGTCGTCTCTCAAATTACATTCTACCTGCTGATGCGTACACGTTCTAATGTTGTGTTTGGAATTGAGAAAATACTTTTAAACGATTTTAGTTATAATTTTTTGTCACTAAGTGTGCGTTATTTAGTGTTTAACGCTTTATCTTATGCTAGGTTCCTTATGCTAATAATGAATGAATTCCGTATAATTCAAAATTATAATTATTATATATACTTTCACAGTGTATAAGTTATTAAATTGTTTTTATCAGAATGCGCGCGGATTACGAACAAAAACTAAAACATTTTATTATAATCATGTTACACATGATTATGATGTTATATTTTTGAGTGAGACATGGCTATTACCGGGCGTTTTTGACACTGAACTCTTTGACTGCCGATATAATGTTTACCGTACAGATCGGGACTATGCAAGGCGAGGTATGACAATGGGAGGCGGCTCCCTGATTGCCGTGAAACGAGAATTTCGTGTTGACTCGCACTGTAGTGCAGTTCTTCCTAGCTTTCCTGATGCTGATGTTACCCACGTAGATATATTGTTACCTGACGGATCAGCACAAAGGCGTTTACATTTGTACTGCTGCTATTTTCCGGGCACGACAGAACAAAAGACATCTGAGCTTTTATTTTTCGATGCTGTATCAGAGCTACATGCCGATCGACCAAATGATGAATTTCTGGTTGTTGGCGATTTTAATTGTAGATATGCCGTCTGGACGCCGTCACTTAATGACTCATTTTGTATAGCCAATCCATCCGTTATGGATGTAGTCTCACAGGTACATGCTTTTATGTGTTTCACGGGTTGGTCTCAGTATAACGGGATTGCTAATCATAATGACAGAATTTTAGATCTTGTTTTCTCTAGTTTTTTATCGTGTGTTACTCGTACTGAACCCTTGTCTGAACCTAAAGATAACCATCATCCGTCATTGTTGATAGTGGCTAAGTTGGGCTTAAAGGAAACATGCCTCCAGCAACCTGCTTATATTGTACGACGATTTCATGCAGCAGATTATGATATTATTAAAAACGAATTGGATGAGGTTGATTGGGAAAGGCATTTATCCGCGGTCGATATTGATTTTGCACTTGATAGCTTTTACACGATCGTCAACGACATAATAGATAGGCACGTTCCTAAGAGAACCAAAGGTAGTAGTGCATATCCAGTCTGGTTTTCTTGCGCCTTAATTAAAATGTTAAAGCAAAAAAATAAAATACATAAGAAATGGATAACCTATGGCAGATCAGCAGATTATAATATTTTTTCGAGCTTAAGGCGATCCATTAAGATACTACAGGCATCATGCTATAATTCTTTCATAACCAAGTGTGAAACGAATATTAACCGATGTTCAAAATATTTTTGGTCATTTGTCAAATCCAAAAAAAGCTGTAATGGCATTCCAGACTGCATATCCTTGGATGATAGGACAGGAGATGATGGACCGTCAATTGCTCACCTGTTTAATGAATTCTTTCAGTCGGTATTCGAGAATGATTCTAACCTTCCCCATACTGTGACTTCTAACACTTCTGACATTGCTGTGATTGGTAAGGTGCAAATAACACATGATATTGTTGAAAAGTATCTCAATCGAATAAATGTTAGTAAGGGCAGTGGCCCAGATGGCTTACACCCATTTTTCATAAAGACATGCAGTAGACAGCTATCACATCCTGTCTTTTTGTTGTTTAAAACTTCATTGTCAACCGGTATTATGCCTGTTGCCTGGAAAAAGTCTTTTGTTGTCCCTATTCATAAGAATGGTGATAAACATAACGCCAGAAATTATAGAGGCATCTCTAAATTATCCGTACTACCCAAAGTTCTCGAGAAGATTGTTTATGATCAAGTCACACCAATAATTAATCCTATTTTAACTACTCGTCAACATGGCTTTGTTACCAAACGTTCCACTGAGACTAACCTTTGTGAGTACCTGGACTTGGTACTTGATGCTATGGACAGTGGTGCGCAAGTTGATGTCGTGTATACCGATTATTCGAAAGCTTTCGATAAAATATCACATTCACTGTTAATAGCCAAACTTGAAGTAATCGGTATACACGGCGATTTGCTCAGATGGTTGTCGTCATACCTTAGAAATAGATCTCAGGCTGTTACAGTCAAAGGTTACGTGTCAACATTTATTCCTATTACTTCTGGAGTTCCTCAAGGTTCTCATCTCGGACCCTTATTATTCAATATATTTATTAATGACGTAACAAATATTTTTCGAAATTCTAAATTATTAATGTACGCTGACGATACAAAAATATTTTCTATCATTAATTCCAATAAAGATTGTGAACTGTTACAACAGGACTTAAACCGTCTCTGCAAATACTGTGATATCAATAAACTACATTTAAATGTCGACAAGTGTTGTACAATCACATTTTGTAGAAAAAAACGTCCAATAGATTTTAATTACAGCCTCTATAACATAAGACTAAAAATGGTTCAAGAGGTGAGAGATTTGAGGGTCCAACTGGACTGTGGTTTGTATTTTGAGCCTCATATTAGCAAGGTAACGGCTAAAACTTATAAATTACTCGGCTTTATCCTTAGACAAAGCACGGACTTCAAAAATCCAAACACATTAATTATTCTTTATAATGCTTATGTCAGATCACAGCTCGAGTACGCATCAGTAGTGTGGAACCCAATGTATGCTAAATACATTAATCTGCTTGAAAGTATTCAAAATAAATTTATTAAAAAGATAAAATACAGATTTAAACAGTTTAACTCTGAAAATATCGCGTCATTGAGTGACCGACGGGAAAGCAGAGATCAGATCTTATTATATAAAATAATCCATAATCTAGTAGATTCACCATACCTATTACATAAATTATTTTTCAAATGCTGTAGACTTGGTGCACGTCACAAGGATACATTTCTTACAACCGTCTGTAGTACTAATTACAAAAAAAACACTTTCCTTATACGGGCTTGCGACAAATACAATAAAAAGTATGGACACATCGATATATTTCACGAAAACATTGGCCACTTTCGTTACTTACTTAAGGAACAATAATTAAAATTGTCTCTTTAATTATTTTTTTCCCTGTCACAGTATGCTCCGTGAGGTGTGACTTGATTGGAATGAGAGCTTTTGATGTCACAAAAAAATTTTTGAATGATAAACTGTATGCTTATAGAAATAGCTGTCATTCTAGGCGGGCTATATTTTGCGAACTATATAGTATTGTTTAATTTAAATATAGTAAAACGGAATGTATACAGTTAGAATCAACATAGCCTGCGATAACTAGTGGTGGAAATTATTTAAGGCAAATGTGTTATATACTTAAATTTTTCTATTTGTATTATAATGATGCTGTTTTTTTCCTGAATAAATAAATAAAATAAATAAATAAACAGATGTGTGAAAAGGGTAACATGATGTACCGGAATTGTTTTATAAGATCTTGTATAACATTCATGAAGGCAATAAATACTTTGACTTTGACTATAACAAATAGTGGAATCGGGAGTGGAACTTGAATAAATAACCATTTAACCGCGATATAAAATCCAGTTATATGCGTTAATGTCAGTAATAAAATTTCGTTCCAGAACCATTATTCCAACATTAGTTACTCCAGAACTTTACCTTAACAAAAATACACTCTCCGTTAACAAAATAGTTTTGTTTTTCTTTAAACCAAATATAATGAAACTTAAATCGGGATTGTTCTTTTCAAAAATGTTTATATCTGCGAACGTAACAGGAAAACTTAAGTTGCTGATATTCAAAACATCTTGGAAATGAGGATAAGACGATATCCGCTCGGAGTGTTTTTGATTTGGATACAAAGCTGCTGTAACGCTCCATAAAAAACAGAATTGATCATTGTTTAATTACTTTGCACTGCCTTCCCTTATTATGAATACGATATTTCTTTTCTCTACCCAAAGGTTGTCTGGAAGAAATCGCTACAAGCGATAAGACCGCCTTATTGTACTGTCTGTTGCTGTTGTATCATGCTTGTATTTTATTTATGTGCAATAAAGAATATCTATCTATCTATCTATTGTTTTTGATATTTACACAAGCTTTTTTATTTTGAACCCATTTAGGTAGTGCTATGTAAGACGATCCACCTAAAGGTTGGTATTTGTTTATGTGAATTTCCAAGTGTGAATTGCACAAAAATGCCCAGCCGCTTTCGCTCTCCTGAAATTCTTCTATTTTCTTTTTCAATGAATTAACTGCGGTTGAAAATATACTACTAAAATCATAATAAGAATAAATTATTAAATTTTTTGTATTAAAAGATTTCATCTCCTGTACACTGTTTTTAAATAGAACCATCCATGTCCATGAATGTCCATGGGCGGCGGTGATCACTTTCCATCAGGTGTGCCGTCTGCTCGTTTGTCCGCCATAATGTAAAAAAAAAAAAAAAAAAAAAAGGACGAAAATGGCAAAGAGTTCAAAATTTACTTTTATGCAGGTATGCTTTCGTAAAGCTTTATCTAAAAGGTGCTTTATTTGAGCACTAATAGAATTTAAAAAAAGCATTTAAAGAGCCTTGATTATCAGACTCGCAAGCGGTGATTCGGTACGAAACAATACGACTGCGAAATGCTGAACTTACAATTTCAACACCGTCGCTTATCAGTTGACCGGAATTATTTTGTTTATGTACACGACTTCGTAAATGACCTACCCATGACTTTGACCCAACCGATGTGTTACAAATCGCACAAAATGGCATGTTGTAGAACCAAAAATTTGTTACTTGCTAGAATTACAAATTAAAAAGAGGACCTACCAATTTTTACCTATTTCGATAATATTGCCAAACCATTCAAAGTAAAGTGAAATTTACTAAAATAGTAAACCAAAGTATGTAGGTATATCGAGTAAGTAAGTATGCTTGACCTAGAAAATCTTGCAGGACAAATTTTATTACAATAATAAAGTTAAAAAGAGTAGGTACGTAGTTCCTAATTTTACCTATCGAAAATAGTTAAGTACAGAACTAAAAAAATATTTTGGTACAGTCGCCGTCAGATCAAATTACCCCATCGCAAAATTAGCACGTGTGTCTCAGTCACAAGGACGGATCAAAGTTCATAAGGATACTAACAATAACTTGACGCCGTGGCACCTAATTATTTAAATTTAATGTTTAGGTAATAAAGAAAATAAAAAATAAAAAAACAAGTTTGTTACTACATAAAGGTTAACAACTTAGGAATAACCTTACCTATCTACCTACCTACTTATTTGAATTTAATATTGTTGCTATAATAGGTGGGCTCACTGTCTTCAAAAATAGTGTAAGCCCGACCTAGAAAGTCCTGCAGAACTTCCCACTCCCGTGATTGGTCGGTGCACTGTAGCTTTACAGAAGCTAGCGCCTTCTTGAACCGCTCTTCTGCAGAAGTGGTTCTTACGTCGTCGGTATTATAAATTTTTAAATCGATGTAAAACTTCCCAGAAGTGGATGCGACGCGGCGACATTGACCTGAAGAAACCCGGGATGTAAAACTCGATGCCAGCTCGCGATGGGTTAATTTCCTTTCTGCTCGACGCCTGCTCGTCCTTACTTATTATAGAAAATAAGTCTTTCGATTTCTTCGCTCTGTGAACAAAAACATTATTAATATTACTTTACAATTAAAACATTCATTTATTTAGATTTGTAGCATTTTCATTGAGTATGTTTCCTTAATTGATATTGAACCTAGCGTGTTTGACATTAAGATGAGAATTGATTGAAGAAATTGAACAAATTTGTATACATTGATGTGTGGCTATACGTACATTAATGATTTAAGGTAAAAGATCAGGAGCACGTTTGCTTTATATCATAAGTTCTGAAGAGACTTAGTTTAAGACAGATTTACATAAAAAATACCTTGAAGCAGGAGATGTTGTCAGGGCTTGGGCGTTGGCGACTGGAGCAATTGTTAACTTGCGTTTTCTCGGCTTAGGCACAGCTACAGGGACGACTGCATTAGGCAGACTTGATTTTTTCTTATTTGTATTGGTATATACAAATATCCAAGTCTATTACCTACCTATATATATTTTATAAACATTCATTTATAAGTTCACTCATTCGTTCGTTCTTTTGATCATTCTGTGACGTTCATGATTGACTCACTCAATAAACCACTGTCAAAGGAGCAACACGTATTTCTTTTCCTGACCCATATCCAACAGGTTATGGGCCCAGGCCACGTTTAGAATCAGTGTAAAACTAACGTATAGTATAAAAGATAAATACACGCGCGAGCGTGCTGCGGTGGCGATCTCGTTGCGCGCGCAATGGAGTCGCGTAACAAACGAAATATTCAACCGTTCAACGGCGAACGTTACAGTACGTGGAAATTTCGAATAAAAGCGTTATTAGAAGAGCTGCAAGTACTGAGTGTAGTTGAAAACGATGTTCCTGATGAACCGGACGCCACATGGGTGAAAAACAACATGATTGCAAAAGGTACGATCGTTGAATATTTGAGTGATTCATTTTTGAACTTCGCCAAAGGAACGGCAACCGCCAAATCCATACTAAAAGATCTCGACAGTATTTACGAGCGAAGGAGCTTAGCTACACAATTAGCGCTGCGTAAACAACTACTTAATCTGAAACTACAACCGGATGTGATGCTTATGCAACATTTCACTAAATTTGACAATTTAATCACGGAATTGATCTCTGCCGGCGCGAAACTTGACGAGATGGACAAAATTGCTCATGTTACTGACATTACCATCTTCATACGACGGCGTGGTCACCGCTTTAAAAACACTCAGCGAAGATCATCTTAACCTGGTTTTTGTTAAAACCCGTCTGTTGGACCAAGAAGTGAAACTTAAGGCTGAGACCCTGACAGAACTCAAAGTTCTTCATGCTGGAACGAAACGGTTTTCTAATCGAAATCAATTCAACTCCAGCGGTCCCAACAAGAAGAAGAAACAGAACCCTAAAAGACGAGATAACAATCAAGGTCAACACACGAATACTCCCTACAACTTTTCAAAGATGTATTGTGATCACTGCGGGCGTCGTAACCATTACAAGAAGGACTGCCGCTACTTCAAGAAGATACAGCAAAATGACTCATCGACCAGTTTCAAGAAGACGGCCAACAACGTTCAACTTGGAGACGATGACGAGGGCGGTTTCGCTTTTATGCTGTCAAAATGTAAGTTACCCTCGGCTGCTGACAATCGTTTAAATAACGATGAAATTTGTTTTCGTTTAGATTCGGGTGCTACGGATCACATTGTGAACACGCGGGAAGCGTTTTCTTCATACACCGAGCTCCCCTGTCCCCTGAAAATTGGAGTGGCTAAAAATGGCGCCTCCATACTTGCATTTGGTAAAGGAAGCATCAAGGTAACCACGAACCTAGGTTTTCAGGGTTCCCTTGACGAAGTTTTGTATTCCCCTGAAGTTCGGTACAATTTGCTTTCCGCGAACCGCATACAAAAATCTGGTAAGTCAGTAGTTTTTGGCAATAACGGAGTTCAAGTTTACAATCAAAATAACAAATGTTGACTGGTGAAAATACTAACAATCTTTTTAGTATTACCTTTCAAATTTATAAACCTCCCGTTTTGAATTTAATCGACGACGAATCCCCGAACGACGACCATTCAAAATCATACAAATTATGGCATAATCGGCTAGGTCATTTAAATAAACAAAAATTTAGCTTGCTCAAAGGTGCAATTGACGAAAGAGGTGTCAAAATTATTTATAAAATTACGCCTACTGAGGAGTTATGTGAACCCTGTATTTTTGGTAAACAGTCTCGATTTTCATTCGCAAAGTCCAAAGATAAATGTAACAAACCGAACCGACCACTTTTTATTGTCCATACTGATGTTTGCGGCCCAATAACACCAGCAACTGTCGATGATAAAAACTATTTTGTTACTTTTATTGACGATTTTACCCACTATACAGTCACGTACTTAATGCATGCGAAATCGAAAGTATTAATATGTTTTAAAGATTTTGTTGCCAAAAGTGAGAACATGTTTAACACTAAAGTAACTAACTTGTATTGTGACAACGGGCGAGAATATCTTTTCAATGATTTTAGAGACTTTTGTGGTTCTAAGGGAATAACTTATCATTTGACGGTACCCTACACGCCACAACAAAATGGTGTGGCAGAGCGCATGAATCGTACGTTAACCGAAATGGCGCGAACATTGGTTACAAGTGCGAAATTAGAAAAATCATTTTGGGGCGAAGCTGTATTGACAAGTACATATTTAATAAACAGACTGCCCACAAAAGCTCTGGCCAGTAATAAAAGAGAAATAATAAACAAGGCCACAGAATTTTTATTTGGCCACGCGCGCAAACTTCTAATTTACTAACTAAGCACCGGGAAATTGACATAGCCTTTAATTAACTGATTCATCTTCTTTACAACGCCAACTAAAAATGTTAAAGAAAGCGTCAAGTCAATATCAACAATTAATTTTCCTTGTCCTTCTGATTTATACATTGCAAACTCATTTACTAACTCAGCCACGAAATTTGTAACTTATCACCATATTACGTTTTACAGCTTCAATACAAGCTCCTCAAAAATTATGTATTCAAGCTTCAATACTCAACATCATATATTATAACTTAACATGTAAAATAATACTTCATATTCTTTTATCGTGAAAATAGCCACTGTACGATTTGGCGCGAGTGCGCGACATGACAGCAACCGGCCATTTGCACCAATCAGAGAGCGCTATTTGATTCTTGTGTCGAGGCCCTTATTTTCTTTTAATCACGTTATTATATACGTGTTAATGTTTATTAATTACTTTTCTTTAAATGATTGTACTTGTTACATATATTAATACACAAATTGATTTGCATAAATAAATGGTTTTACTATGACTGTCCTTAATAGCTCTTCTTCTTCTTCATATTTGCGTATAATTCCCGGTAGAGTCCAAAGCTGGTCTTTGAGCCCTGGGTACGCTTTGATCATGATTCAGGATTTGGGGGGCCTGGTAATTACAATGAAGCGACTGCCGTCTGACCTTCGCAACCCTTTGACAGAGGAACAAGACCAACTGAATCATGGTTACACGCTTCTGAAACTATCCCAAACGAGCAGGTTTCCTCACGATGTTTTCCTTCACCGCCGAGGTAAATATAGAAATATGCACATAGATTTGAAAAATCTAGAGAAATCGACCCTCCGCATGGAGGGCGCGTTCTAGACCACTAGGCTACCATCGCTCTGGCTGACTGTCCTTAATAGTTCATGTGTAATACATAATAATAATATGTAGTGGCTTTAATTATACTATTTGATGACAATTTTAGGTACATTTAACAATCGATTAATGTAGGATGAGTTACATTTTATTCATACTAAATTATGCAATTAGAGGCTAATATTCTTACTATTTTGGTGTCATATATTAAAACTTTAGAAGCTTCTTATTTGAATGCATACCACAAATTTAGATGCTAAAAAATAACCACTATGCTGAGTTATATTCATAGTGGCTTACATATAAGATAACTAGTGTCTGAGATACTATTATTAAGACGCGCATTGGTTGTGGCCGACTTAGTAATTTAGAAGGTAACATAAATTTTCTGAGGCGAATAATGCTATTAAAAAGAAGTTTGTTTAATTAGTACCCGTAATAAAACACCATATGATATGTGGCATAGCAGGAAACCGACAATAAACCATTTAAAAATATTTGGTTCAACGGCCTATGTTCATGACAAAACTAAAAGATCTAAGTTTGACGAAAAATCGTTTAAGGCTGTATTGGTCGGATACGATCAAAACGGATACAAATTGTTCGATGTTGAAAAGAATCAATTTTTCATTGCTCGTGACGTCATTTTTGACGAGGCAAACTTTGATACTTCTAGACCAAACATGAACAAGCCGATTGAAATTCCCGCCGAAATTAATATGCCGGATCCGGCAAAATTAATAGGCACGAAACACAAAGTTCTCCCCGACTGTACCTCAGACACAGAGCCGTCACCCGGCAAGCTGAGACGCAGTGAAAGAATTCTCAATCTACCCCCGAGAGATTATAAACAATTAAATGACCCTGATGTATTTTTATCGCTAATAGCAAATCAATCTAATACCTATAGTGACATTTTCAATAGGTGTGATTCGGCCAAATGGTTAAAAGCCATACAGGCCGAAATTGAGTCACTTCATGCTAACTGTACATGGACTCTCATAGAAAAACCTGCCAATGTAAACATTGTTTCTTCTAAATGGGTTTTTACGATTAAAAATAATGAGTTGGGTGAGCCTGTTCGGTATAAAGCGCGATTGGTAGCTCGCGGTTTCACTCAACAATACCCAAGATTATGACGAAACGTTCGCACCCGTTGCTAGAATATCAACCTTAAGATTCATATTAGCACTAGCCAACCAGTTTGATTTACATGCTCACCACATGGACGTCAAAACTGCCTTTTTAAACGGCGTTCTTAAAGAAGATATTTACATGCAAGTACCGGAAGGTGTTTTGGCGGCACCGAACCAAGTGTGTAAATTGAATAAAACTTTATACGGTTTAAAACAATCTTCAAGATGTTGGTTTGAACGTTTCGATCATGCTCTTAATGCTATTGGTTTTACGAATTCTGAAGTTGATCCTTGTCTGTACGTTCTGGATAAGAATGACATAAATAAAAATGTATATATTGTTTTAAACGTAGACGATTTAGTGATCTGTACAAAGGACTCAAATACTTTGAATTTGTATAAAAAATGTTTAATGGAGACATTCGAAATGACAGATTTAAATGAAATTAAATTATTTCTGGGCATTAAAGTTGAACGAACAAAAGGTAAATTGACCCTTGATCAATCATTGTACCTTCAAAATGTTTTGTGCAAATTTTCAATGGATAAATGTAATCCATCTAAGACACCATTTCCATCTAAGTTTGACCATGAAGCTCTTGCTTCTAATTCACATTATGAAGCTCCCTGTAGAAATGTGATTGGCTGTCTTATGTACGCTATGCTTTGTACACGACCTGACATCTGTGCTGCAATAGGCATCTTAAGCAGGTATCAGAGTAAAAATAATGAAGAGCTATGGAAATGTCTGAAACATCTTTTAAGATAGTTGATATTTTATAGCAATCTTATCTTTTAAGATATATTAAAGGAACGGTTAATCTAAAGCTGACCTATGAAAAATGTGATTTTAAACAACTAATAACTGGATATTCAGATTCTGACTGGGGAGGCGACCCGGTTGACAGAAAAAGTATATCAGGATACATTTTCAAAGTATTCGATAAATGTACAATTTCGTGGAATACGCGAAAACAAAACTCGGTCGCCGCATCCTCAACTGAAGCTGAATACATGGCTTTATTTGAGGCTGTCCGTGAAGCGATATGGATAAGATCGTTATTAAATAGTATTTCGTTTAAAGTTAAGGAGCCAATAATTATGTTCGAAGATAATAATAGTTGTATAAGCATCGCTAATAACCCTGCAAATCACAAGAGGTCGAAACATATAGATATTAAGTACCATTTTAGTAGAGAACAAATTACTAATAAAGTAATAAAGCTGGAATATATTTCCACAGGAAATCAGCTAGCAGACATATTCACGAAAATGGTGCCAACATCGAAGTTCCTAGAAATACGATCGAAATTAAACTTATTATAATTTAAAATATTTAATTATGATTTCATTGTAATTGTTACAATTATTGTAAAAGACGTATATTTAATTTAGTTCACATGAATGTTTAATGATTTTTGTTCAGTTTTATTGTATTTTTATATAAAATAAGAACATACTTGAATATTTGAGGGGGACTATTGGTATATACAAATATCCAAGTCTATTACCTACCTATATATATTTTATAAACATTCAATTATAAGTTCACTCATTCGTTCGTTCTTTTGATCATTCTGTGACGTTCATGATTGACTCACTCAATAAACCACTGTCAAAGGAGCAACACGTATTTCTTTTCCTGACCCATATCCAACAATTTGGCTTTGATGATGGCACCACAACAACTGGCGCTACCTCTTCAGCACTGAATGCGTACTCTGAGTCCGACCTATGTATGAAAAAAAAACACACCAATATTAGTAAAATACAACAATAAAACAAAAATAATAAAATTAAAGTAAATAGGTACTTACTAACATTTTGTTTCGGAAGATTCTTAGCTGCTCACAACACAATGAATATCACAAAAATTAATGAAATTATTGGGTCAAAATCCGTAATTTATGTGGTCAACAATAAATCGTCAGCAAAAAGATAAATCAGTTTCTTTAACTTAATTACTATACCATATCATACAAATGTGTGGCTTATTTATTTGTAGATTATATAAAATTCGGTGATAAATTAGTAATGAACTTAATACCTTTTGAATCAGAATATTTTCGTTCCTTTGACATTTCATACAAGTTTGTAACTTATTTTATACAAAATTAAGTAATAAATTAGTAATGGACTTAATACCTTTTCAATTAGAATATTTTCGTTCCTTTGACGGTTGCCTTCAAAGGGAGAGTTTTGTATTACACCGTGTGCCATAGCGCAAAACCTGTCCCGTAACAAATGAGAATATACCTGCTGCATCCAAGCCAAGGAAAATTACAGCGCGTGTGAAAGGGAGGACAACACCGATTCGATCGTGAAGTTTTCACTTTCACATTCACTGTAAGGCCGTTTGCACTAACGTCCCATGTTGCAGTTTCACTAGAAACGTAACTAAAATGTGTGTGTCAATTTCTAAAATGCCTAAACAAAACCTAATTTGCTATTAGGTTTTGTTGAGTAGAGATTTAGCATTTGCTAATTGTTCAAAACTTTTTACTACCAAATTCAATGACTGACCTAGAAAGAATGAATAGCGACCATTACCACCACTTGTGTCATTGGATTCCTCGAACAAATATAAATAAAAAATTAAAAATTCACTCAGATTAAAATACAGTAGAACCCGTTTAAGACGATCACGCTTAATACGATTTCTCGCATAATACGCCATTTTACGGCGGTCCCTGCAACTTAAAATATATTTTCATACATTTCTTAACGCTTAATACGATTCGTCATCCCGTTTAATACGCGCCTCAGAGCGAAGAAAAAAGAGCGCGAAATGCCCCCGGCGCGCGTTTGTGCCCCCCGCCCGCGCCCCCGCGCGCCGCCATTTTGCCGTGTGTAGATCGTCATTTGTTTTGACATGTTGTTTTGTGTCGCGCGCGCGCTCTGATTCTTTTGTAATGTAATAGTGTATCATTTGTTACAATATGACTACAATTAAGCGAAAGGCATTGTCACTTCAAGAAAAAATTGAGATACTGAAAGTTTTCGATAAAAAGTCACAAACAACAAATCAAACCCAATTAGCTGCTGAGCTTCACTTACCAGTTTCTACGTTACGCACCATTTTAAAGAACAGAGAAGAAATTAAAGAAAAATACAGATTGGGAGGTGTGCAGAGAAAAAAGCAAAAGGTAGGAAAGTTTGATAAATTGGAAAAAGTTTTAGTGGAATGGCTTCATCAAGCACGAGCTTTAAAACTACCCATAAGTGGCCCCATAATATGCGAAAAAGCACGTAAAATTGCTGAAAGCTTACAGATCACTGATTTTAACGCTTCAAATGGCTGGATAGATCGTTTTAAAAATCGCAACGGCATTGTGTACCGTCAAATCAGTGGGGAATCGGAAACAGTGGCACAACAAGATGTTGATGCATGGATGGCAACACTTCCTGAGTTGTTGCAAAACTACGAACCCCGAGACATTTTTAACGCAGATGAATTTGGTTTATTTTTTAAATTGATGCCAGATAAATCCTATGTTTTTAAGGGAGAAACTTGCCATGGTGGTAAAGTAAGTAAAGAGAGACTGACGGTCCTGGCCTGTGCCAATTCTGATGGGTCAGAAAAGTTACGTTTGCTAGTGATTGGCAAAGCGAAAAACCCGCGTTGTTTTAAAAATGTAAGGTCGCTCCCCGTAACATATGATGCACAATCTCGAGCTTGGATGACCGGCATTCGTTTCATTGATTGGTTAAAAGCTTTAGATGATTACTTCCAGATTAAATGTAGACGCATAATTCTATTTATTGACAACTGCCCCGCTCACCCTAAAGGTGTTGAACTCAAGAATATCAAACTTGTTTACTTACCTCCAAATGCGACAAGCAAATTACAACCGATGGATCAGGGAATTATAAAAGTCCTAAAGCAAGGTTACAGGACAAGACTGATACATCGCTATCTTCAAGAAATGGAAGACCCCGACAGCAAACGACCCTTGACTGTGCATGATGCGATTCTAAACATTGCAGCGGCATGGGAAGCAATAAAGCCTGAAACCATTCAAAATTGTTTCAAGAAAGCAGGTTTCAGAAACAACGTGGTTGATGTCGTGTTGGAAGAAGACGAACCCGAGATACTGCAGAGTTTTCCTGGATACTCTTCTATTGATGACAATGTAGCACCGTACGAAATTCAATCAATTAAAGATCTTATTGAGAATGTGAACAACACACAAACCGAAGCCCTAAGTGATAATGATGAAGACGAAGATGAGTCAACTCCGGTTTTATCAAACGCCCAGGCATTATCAGCTGTTTATGATTTAAGACGCTATGTAGCTTCTTTGGATCAAAGCGAAGACGCACTGCAAAAGTTGAATTATGTTGAAAATCTTTTAATTGCTAATGCATCAAAATCTTTCTGTCAAACCAAAATAAGTGATTATTTTAAATAATGTAATTTTAATTACACTACGTATTTAACGTAATTTATAAATGTATAATTACAAAAATTAGAACATATTACATAATAATAAGTAGTACTTTTTTTTATTTTCCCTATCCCGCATAATACGCTTTCTCGCTTAAGACGCGTTTCTGGTAAGGTCCCTGAGAAATCGTCTTAAGCGGGTTTTACTGTATATTCACCTTTATATATAGTTGAAGTTATTAAACATATCAAAAAAAAGCTTGCATTTGGACATTTCTAATATTGACAGTTTTATAATACATATTACAACTCGATGTAAATAACAAAGCTCTCGCATTACAATCCTTACACACACAAACGTTCAATTAACGCTGAATCTGCTGGATGTAATGTTTAGACCAAGGACCGTCATAACTGAATAAACGCTTTTGTGATGTATTTATATCAGATCGATGGTAGCTCAGTGGTTAGAATCCCACCTTGCACCTCTGGATTTTAAAATATTCTTTTTTATCTAACCCATACGTGTAGGGTATCTATGGATATTACCATAAAAACTACCAACGAAAATTGGTTTGAACGAAATCTAATGAGTAGCTTTTGTAATATCTTAAACCACAAAATTATATTTCATACAATAATTAAAACATTTAATTTTATAAATCAAAACCTTTGTGCGTGAGTCCGACACACACTTAGCTGGTTTTTTATTTCATGCAAAATAAATGTTATTATTGGTTCGCAATTGACAGTAAAGTTATTGTTGCATTAACTATAGGTCTAGCTCCTGGTCTAATCGCCGTTCCTAACACACACACTGACACACTTACACATTCCCACGACCGCGTCATTGCGCATGGGAGCATCGGTTGGAATAAGTCAATCTTCACGTGTATGTCGGGAGGCGGGGGTCAGACATCGTAATGAAAATCCTTATGATTTTGAACCTTATATTTCTTATCAAAATCTGCTTAGCGCTAACTTAATTAGAGCTATAATTGTACTTCAAATTAACGATTAATTCATCTAATCATTAATTGTAATAATAATTAATTCGAAATTAATTATTTAATCGTCTAGGATAAGCCGCAAGGTACAACTAGTGCACCGAGCCACGCCAGAGCCAAGACTGCCGTCCGCCCGCCGCGTGCAGTGGCTTTTATACCCGTTTCAAAAAAAGTCGAGCGGTGGGGAGAGTGGGGATCGAACGATGCGTCAGGTAGCGGGCGCGCGGAGCGGGGAGCTCGGTGCACTTGCCGTTCACATGTTTAGCAGCTGAATCCATGACAGGCGAATTGTACGACGACGCCGCCGTCACGGCCATGCTGACGTGCGTACGTCCTCGTACGCGCCTCGTTACAATCACATATCTGCGAAAAATGGGATTTGCTCGATTATCCTGACATACAATAGAATAGTTAATTTCTGGTCTGGCTGAACGCCCTTCAGATATGTTTTAGGTCTGGTCTGGCATATAGATCTGGACTGGCGAAAAAGCCCTTCAGATACGTGGCTTTGGTCTGGTCTGGCAAAAGCCCTTCAGACATATAGATCTGGACTGGCGAAAAGCCCTTCAGATACCTGGCTTTGGTCTGGTCTGGCAAAAGCCCTTCAGACATATTTAGATCTGGTCTGGCAGAAAGCCCTTCAGATTAGATTTGGCCTAGCTCAGGTGAGCCCTTCAAATCTCTCTTTTTTTTTTTTATTATTAGACCGGCTACTTCCTTTAATTATTTTAATCACTGTCATTAGATCTATGGACAACAGCTTGTACTACTAAATTTACAGAGTCAGAATACACAGATGTTTGATCATTGGAATCTATTGACATGGTTCGTGAGTTAGAATTTAAGTAATTACTAATATCTGCAGTCATAGTTCTTGTTGTGGGGGTGGGCTGGATCCCACTTCTAATAAAAAATCAGACCTTCAGATAAAGTATAACACATTTATTCTGCCGGGGGCCGTGTGGCCCCCGGCAGAGTAGAATAGGCCACCCTCATTCTTACCGAGGTGTCGTAAAAGGCGACTAAGGTAAAGCTGCTGGCATGATCATCAGCACCCAGAGAAGGAAAACTCTGCATTTACATCAAAACCCTCGCCAACCCGTCTGCCAAGCGTGGTGAGTATGGCAACTACCCCTCATGTGATTGAGGGAGGCCCGTGCCCCAGCAGTGGGGATTTAAATGGGCTGATTATGATGATGATGATGACATTTATTCAAGTATTTTAATAGAACAACCAATACATTCATTAACAATAAAATCTTAGGTTGGAATCGGTTGTATTTTTTTCGACCATAGACATAGAGAAGACAACTTATAATTACTTTTTTTTTAATTTTTGAAGGCAATAGTTTCAATCATTCTGCAAAATCAAATCTAATATTTTGCAATGCTAACATTCGGCCATTCTGACAAATCAATGTCTGTCCTCAGACGTAGTGATAACAATATTTTTTTTTCTGAACTGAATATTCACTATAAATTAAGACCAACAATTGATATCTAGAAATATTAATAAGTACCATCAGAACAGAACAACACTAAAAATATAAAATATTAATTAGCATAATGGTCGTATTAAAAAAAAAATACAATTTTGACAACATGATATTGAACTTTGTTAGATTAATATAAACAATAAACTATTTTTAACTTTATTTAGATTAAAGTGACAGTAACATGCATAAATTAACTATAAAATATTTATTGTAGCCTTACATTTAAGTTGTTATTTGTTAAACATGAATTTTACATGAATTTATGCGAATGCTAATTAAATATCAAAATAAAACTATAATTAACTGTTTACCTTAAACACAAAGAATAAAATTAAATAAATAAATAAATATTTCACAACATCACATACATTGATCTGACTCCGAGATAGGTAGCTGAAGCACCTGTGTTACGGATATCAGAATCAACAGCGGAATTACAAATACATAAATATAATACTTTTCTTTTGTAAATACATACTTATAATACATACAAACACCCAGACCAATACAAACAGACATATTCATACATGTTACGAGTGCAAGCCTCGTCTACGTCACGCCTACGTCACTACATATGTACATACCGTGAACTGATTCATCGGTGCAACTGGCCCGATTGGGAAATCATTCTATGGACAGTTTTCAGCGATGGGAAACTTTTGGACAGTTCCTGGTGGTCTTCAAGCTTCAATCGCGGAAGCAACCGGACGTACTTAGTCTTAAGTCTGATCATCGTGATCAAATTAATTGTAATTAAAGTAAGAAACTTATGTAATACATATTCAATTTAATAAACTATATAATAATTATAAATCTACCTTTTTTTTTTAAATCCTACCCGACTGCCCAATTCCGTAATTGGCGCAGTCGGTAGGATAGTCGAGTCACGCGCGTATCACAAATTGAACCGCGCCTGATAGTCGTTTCGTCGACGCGTCGACTATCTCTACGAATCTACGCGAAGCGGTCGTCGGATGGAGAGGAGAGCAACTACAAGGACGGCGCTTATCCAGAAATCGATGGCCCACCAACTCCACAGCATGCTGAGTATCCTGCTCCTGTGAGTCGTATTTAATAAGTTACGTAATTCCTATTGGTCGCCAGCGGTCCCTTTCCTGGTTCCTGTAGAACTTACTTAGTAGTTATTTTATAGGTAAAAGTAAATTTAAGTCTTATTGGTTGCCAGTGGCACCTTTCCTGTTAACCGTAAGACCAGTTAGTTAGGTAAAGGATTAATTATTCGTATTATAGTATAGCTTCACCATTTTCTATCCGAGGAGAGATAGAGATATTGGGCCGAATCAACGGCGCAATATCCGATCAAATTCTAGGGAATTAAGATTTTATCGTGATATCGACTTATCCAGCTTAGAGAGCATCGAAGAAGACATGGCCAACGAGCAGCCACTTCAGATGCCAGTTGCAGATCAGACAGAGAACATTTGGAAAGCCTTAAGACTAGTACCTGAGTTTGATGGAAATTCTAACGTCTTAATACGATTTTTAGACATTTGTGACCAGCTTATTTTAAAATATGTCGATCCAGCCCCGGGAAATGATTTAAATAACTCCGCCTAATTAAATGGCATATTAAATAAAATAACCGGGCATGCCGCTAAAACGCTAGCAACAAATGGCATTCCCCAGGACTGGAACGGTATCAGAAATGCATTAATTAATAGCTTTTCAGATCACAGAGATGAGTCCGCTCTGTACACGGATATGTCTATGCTAACTCAAGGTTCCGATACCCCGCAAATATTTTATGAGCGCGTTCAAAACTTATTAAGTATAATTATAACTTATGTGCAGTTACACGAACGGGTTAGTACTACAGTCGAAGCTAAACGCGAGCTTTACAAAAAATTAGCCCTCCAAACTTACACTAGAGGCCTAACCGAGCCTTTAGGCTCACGTGTTAGGTGCATGCGTCCCGATTCATTGCAAAAGGCATTAGAGTTTGCCCAAGAGGAGTTAAATGTTATTTACCTGCAAAATAAATCGAGCGCACCGAATTCCAAGAAACCAGCTAATTATAGCCAGTTCAGTTACTCACCTTACAATTAAACTGTCTGGATGACGCGGGCAATTCATGTGAATTAAACACATGAATTGCCCGCGTCATCCAGACAGTTTAATTATGAATTCCCTATGCGTCCAGTTAGACCAAATAATTTCCCTAATAATTTTGTACCGAATAACTTTGCACCGAATAATAACTTTGCACCGAACAGTCACTACCCCTACAGCGGTTTTAGGCCTACTCAAGGACATCAAAATTTTATACGTCAGCAAGGACCTTCAAGGACTCAACAAATGATGAGAGCCTTGCCAACGAACATGTCCACCGGTTTTAAGATCCCACCTAGAAATAATTTCCCCCAAAATTACCGAAACTTTCCAACACCGATGAGTGGTGTTAGTCATCCCGTAGCACGCGCATTGCCCCCTACACATCAGAATACGCGCCCTCAAATTAACTTCAACGAGCACTTCGTGGACCCTGACACTTACGATTTGCAGTCTGACTATGACCATCAAGCGTACATGAACATGACTGAACCTGACAGTTATTGTCAGCCTGATGATATGACTGACTCCCTCGAACAGCAAAATTTTTTACAGACCCCGGACCAGACATCCCCAGAATAGAGTTACATCTGCAAGACCAAAGACAATTACCGTTTATACAAATCCGTAACCCCCCATTAAAACTTCTTCTAGATACAGGTGCTAACAAATCGTTTATTAGCCCTGAAGCCGTGGAAAATTTTTTTTCGCAATTTGAAGTGAATTATGACCCTTTCGTTGTTTCAAACATACATGCAACGACAAAAAATGATTATTCCGTAACTTTGCCCTGCTTTTCCGAATTTAATGATATAGCACATATTAAATTCTACATTTATCGTTTCCACGAATATTTCGATGGCTTAATTGGCCTTGATCTCTTAGAGCAATGGCAATCTAAAATTGACCTTAGCTCTCGTGTATTAAAAACACAATTCGCAGAAAACCCAATTCTTATGTATAAATCTGGTAGTTTTAATTTATTTGAAACTATAATTCCCGCGCAATCTACTCAAATGATTAAAATTCCAATTGACATTTCTGATGGCGATATTTTTATCGAACCCAGTACCATATGCGGTTGTTACGTCACCGAGTGTTATTCGTCAGCCCTGAACGGTCAAGCCTACGTAGAAATTTTAAATCCATCTCATAATGATGTAATTTTTACCTTATCCGAACCTTTGCACGTGCAATTGTTTAACGAACAGACTGACATTCCTAATACTCCGAACTGTATGACCCAAGATTCCGAGCGTTACCAGGAAGTGTTATCGCGGTTGCGAACGGATCACATGAACGCCGAGGAAAGAGCCAACTTACTTACATTATGTAGGGAATATTCGGACATATTTTATCTTGACGACGAACCTTTGACATTCACAAATCAAATTAAGCATCGAATTACAACCACTGACGAGATACCTGTTCACAGTAAAACTTACAGATACCCCTTCGTACACAGACAAGAAGTCTAGTCGCAAATAAAAAAAATGCTTGACCAAGGTATCATACGACCTTCGAGTTCTGCTTGGAGTGCCCCTATTTGGGTCGTGCCCAAAAAGGCAGACGCTTCCGGAAAGACCAAATGGAGACTTGTTGTAGACTTTAGGAAACTCAACGAAAAGACTATAGACGACAAGTATCCCATTCCAAATTTGACTGACATTTTGGACAAACTGGGCAAGTACTTTACGACACTTGACCTTGCTAGCGGCTTTTACCAAGTCGAAATGCACCCATCCGATATACACAAGACGGGATTTAGCGTTGCAGACGGTCAAGGACACTTCGAATTTCTTCGTATGCCTATGGGTCTCAAGAATAGTCCATCCACATTCCAACGCGTCATGGATAGTGTTCTAAGAGGCCTCCAAAACGTTATTTGCACCGTTTACCTTGACGATATCCTTGTATTCTCAACATCCTTACAAGAGCACATGATAAACCTCCGAAAAATCTTCGATAGGCTTCGAAACTCCAACTTTAAAGTCCAAATGGACAAATCAGAGTTCCTAAAACATGAAACTCCTTATTTAGGGCATATCATTAGACCGCAAGGAGTCAAACCTAACCTGGATAAAATTTCAGCCATACTGAAGTACCCTATCCCAAAAACCACAAAACAAATTAAAGGATTTTTAGGCCTTATAGGGTATTACAGGCGTTTTATTCCCGATTTTGCCCGCTTAACAAAACCGCTTACGGCGTGTCTCAAAAAAGGAGCTAAAATTTCACTGACCCCTGACTATGTACAATGCTTCGAACACTGTAAGACTCTTTTAGTAAACGACCCGATACTTCAGTACCCAGACCTCTTTAAAGACTTCATTTTGACTACTGATGCCTCAAACGTTGCCTTAGGAGCCGTTTTGTCCCAAGGTTCTATAGGATCTGACAGACCTGTTGCATACGCATCCAGAACTCTCAATGACAGCGAACTGAATTACTCTACTATTGAAAAAGAATTGCTTGCCATAGTCTGGGCAACAAAATATTTCAGACCCTACTTATATGGCCGTAAATTTAAAGTTGTGACCGACCACAAACCCCTTCAATGGCTGCTTAACCTAAGAGAACCTAATTCCCGCTTGACCAGATGGAGATTAAAATTAGCAGAATATAATTTTACCATAATCTACAAAAAAGGCAAAGCCAATACCAACGCGGACGCTCTATCTCGTGTCGAACTGCATAACGAAGAATTGAGCTCTGTAGTTGTTAACATCAGTGACTCTTCGTCATCTCCATCAGTGATACAAATTAGCGATTCGTCATCCTCCTCTACAGTTACTGTTCCCGATAACAGACCTCTGATCAGCGAGAATTCTACTGACACAGCACCAAGCATGAGAGCACTTGACAGCCCCATACCTCAAAACTATGACGACTTACCTGACTTTGAAGAAGAGACAGCCCACATCAGCATTGAACATCCCGTTCTCGAGTTACCGGTTTCAGAAGATCCCCTAAATAAGTTCAAAAGACAATTGATTATAAAAGTAAATACTAATCCCTGTAACTTCAAACCCAAAACGACAATTCCTTTTGAAACATTCCGGAAAACTGTAATTCAAATTTCGGAAAGCAATTTTGAACAAGACATCATAAGCGTAGTAAAAAATCACATTGACCCAAAACTGCGTACCGCAATCCTCGTCCAACCCCTGAATAAAATGTATGACATAGTACCTATTTTACAAAGAACCTTAAAAAACGCTGCAGTTAACTTAGTACTAGTAAAAAATGAAATTCAGGACATCTGTGACTTCCTGAATCAACAGGATATAATATCAAAGTATCATGAAGGAAAAACCAATCACAGAGGCATTAATGAAACATATCTTGCATTATCTCAACGCTATTTCTGGCCCAAACTAAAAGAAAGTATAACTAAATATATAAATCAATGTGATATATGTAATCGCGCCAAATATGATCGCGACCCTGTAAAACCTAAATTTCAAATCGTACCCCCGCCTCAAAAACCGTATCAAACGGCCCATGTCGATGTTCTTACTATAGAACATGATAAATACCTCACTATTGTCACCCCTAGACTTGTCGTTTTAAATTAATAAATAAAACGAGGGAATAAATAAATAACATTACTTTAATTCCCCGCTAAAACCGCCGTCGGAGGCACACAAATTTGTAGGGTCGTGGGTTTAAAGGGCCGTCTGCTTTCACTTCACTATTCAGGCACTCCCCTGTAGGTCCACTGGTAGTAGCCCGAGACGGAGACGATGATCGCCAATTTTCTCAGGTGGCGGATGTGGTGAATCTGAATTTTTCAGTAAACGGATGTGGTGTTGCGCCTCTCACTGGATGCTACGCCAACGCGCTCTGCCTCCAACTGCCTTCCCAATCCGGTAATAAATTCCTGGAATCACCATTCCAACAAATTAGGCCATGATCAAATTCTTCCGTTCTAAGCAGGTACCACCGAGGACAACAAGGAAAGTACCTATCCAAATTTTGTAGTAGCTTTGTCTCGGTGATAAACTGATCAGAACGGAGTTTACAAAAAAAATATAAAAAGCTGTGAAGCTTGCGGAGCTAGTGAAGCTAGATTCCTGCAAATAAGTAACATATCTATTTATATTATTTCCTATATAACCATAAGAGAAGCTTTTAAAATAAAACAAAAATAAAGTTCCACAAACCCGAGCCATATAAGCAAAATCGAAACATAGGTACTTTTAGCTCGACCCGGGCATCGAACCCGGGACCCCGAGATCACAGTCCGCTACTTAATCCACTAATCCAACGGGGTGTCACGGATGTTAAGGTTATTTATAATAATTAAATAAGCATCAACAATTAAATTTTTGAATTTTGAAAAGTACGTTAGTCTACATATTTTTTCTATGAGGGTAGAAAATACTCATAATTGCACAGGATTATTTGCATCTATAAAATAAACATACTGATTAAAAATAACATCTACGATTGCGCTTACCATTGCAACTAAAACTACAAAGCGAATCAACTGTAAGCAAAGACAGTAGGCACAATTTAGATATGAGCCAAGAAATAATGTTTAATAGGTTTTTGTGTGCTATTTAGAACTTACCCTAGATCGGGATATCAACGGATCACAACAATTCACAGCGGAATAATTTAAATACTAAAAATGTATCGCTCGTTGCTAAGTTAAAGCACGTAACGGTTCTTTTGAAAAAATGCTTGTTGCGAGGAGACGTGCAAACTGTCATCAGCCTAGAAGCGACTGGCGACCCTCCGCTCACCTCTGCCCGCGCGCACCTGCCGCGACCGGTTTCCGCTGCGCTGTTCCGAAATCGATTTCTAGTTACTCATTATTGTTTATGACTTATGTAAATGATTAATTCCTTTAATATATCTTTTTTTTATTTCTAAAAATTTTACTTTAGTTTATTGTAAATATGAACTGTAAATACAAGTTTTAAATTATTCTTAATGTTATGTAAGTTTATTATTTTATTTATTCCTACATTTATATTTTATCGACGAACCAGAATCTGTAGTTTATGATTGTATGTGTAACGTTCCGTTACATTACCCGCCGGCCCCTCATAAGGATTTTATTACTAAAATAAAATCCGCATGATAATCTTGTTACTGAACCATTTATTCAACCTTCCATTTCATTCAATCCTCCTCATTCATACTACTAGCATTGCAATATAATCCCATATTATCTAAAATACGAGACGTTCCCAAGCAAAACTGGTAAGTCTTAAGACAAATATACGTCAAGACTTACTGTAACAGGTCTTAATTAGATCAATAGCTATTGGCAAGTAAACGGAGACAATGGTTTTAATTTTGATTCGTAATTCTTAAGTCCTTGATGTGCCAAGACCCTAAATTTTTGCCTGACATGTCTTCAAGGATATAAACGAGCGGTGACAGCTTATGTATGACCCTGCATTTAATATATTTAGGGGCTAACTTTTTACTAAAGTGCTTATCTTTATCGCTCAGGACGTAAGCACGTTTATAGACTATATCATCTTTATTAAATTCGTGAGCCTTACGTCTTAAATTATAATGAGACGTGTTCTTCACGTGAGCGTGATACAAGGCTTTCTGGACATTATCGAATGTGGAGCTTAGAAATCCAAGGTTTTCCGCATAGATATCTCGCGGAAGAAATAAAACCTCCTCTCCAATATCCGTGTCTATATAATGTGAACCGCATAAAACTAACTCGCGTCCAAACACTAAAAATGATGGGGTATACCCAGTGGCCTCATTTACAGAATTATTAATTGCGTACTGAATTTTCGGGATAAATACGTCCCAAGATCTATGATCCCCATCAACAA
Source organism: Marasmia exigua (assembly GCA_019059595.1). Lineage (NCBI taxonomy): Eukaryota > Metazoa > Arthropoda > Insecta > Lepidoptera > Crambidae > Marasmia > Marasmia exigua. Next base: position 52,429 of record JADPWL010003101.1, read on the forward strand.
AGGTTGAGATACAAGTAATAATAGTTTTATTATACCTCTCTACAGTATTAACCTGAGGGGTATATTTAGGGGAATAGTATACATTTGGTATATTGTATCTTTTGAATAATTCGTGAGTGTGGCCACTAATGAATTGAGTACCGTTATCCAAAAAAACACTTTGAGGGACACCGTGGAACAAAAAGATATGTTCCTCTAGAATTTTAACAATGATTTCGGAAGTTGCTTTTCTAATAGGAAAAATATGACAAAATTTTGAAAAACAGCAAGTGACCACGAGTATGAAAGTATTTTGTTTTCGAGTATTTGGCAACGATCCCATTAAGTCGATGGATATCATTTGAAAAGGTCGAGAGCATTGTTTTGGGCGACCCATTTCACCAAGAGTAGCATGGTTTTGAGTTTTATATTGCAGACAAGTGCTACAGGAACCAACATACTTGGCTACTTCTCGGTACATGCCTAACCAGTAATACCTAAGGGCAATTCGTTTATAGGTCTTGAAGATCCCCAGATGACCAGCAGTAGGGTCATTATGGTTTTCCTCAATAACCTTTTGGCGCAGCTCTAATGGAACCACCTCTTTCCAAGAAAACTCCCTAGTTAACTCACACTTATTTTTGCTTAGACGAAAAAGGGAACCATTCTTTATCTGATAATTTGGAAAACTTTCGGGGTTCGAAACGCAGTTATTGTAAATTTTCTTATACCACTCATCACTAGAAGTCGCGAGTGAGTTGGTAGTAAGAGATTTCTTTAAACTGATCCACAATATTATCTGCAATAGCCTTCTGAGTATCATCCAAGCTATCATAAGAATGGATAAAAATTTGTTCATTTCGTTTATTTAAGTCCACCAGATGATCCGCTGATAAAGAACCAGATCCTAAATATTTTGGACATAATTTAAAGGCGCGCCAAAAGTCAACACCTAGAATGAGCGATGACTGAACTTCAGGCACTACATAAAATTTTAATATATGAAATTGGTCCTCGAAATGCACCGGCACATTTATATAACCGATACTTCTAATAGACTGACCACCAGCAGTAACTATGGATGTTGTATCATCTGTGTACAATTTAAAACCATTACTTAATAAACTTCTATGAGAATCATTACCTAAAATAGTAACAGCTGCACCAGAATCCAAGAGACCAGATACAGTTATATCGTTGATTTTGATATTTAAATATGGTCGCGTATCACCCAAAGGTTTATTATGCAGAATTGAACAAATATTATAAGTGTTAAAAAAATATATTAATTGTTTTTAACCAATCATTCCATTCGTCTATATTAAAGCGACTCTCCGACACAGGAGTATTCATACAATTCTGCACACTTAGTTTTTTGGATTGCAATTCGGACAATCTGGTTTTTTAACACCCTTGTGACCACATTTAAAGCACATAATTTCACAACTTTCACAATTTCTCAAGCTATGAGAGTTGTTCCTACACCTAGGACAATAAGGTTGCTTAATATCATTGTTTGAATTATTATGATTTATAGCATGTAAATATTTTTCATTGACGTTATTGTTATTATTACTTGTATTTTGTTTGTTAGTATTTAAGTTATTTGTATTACTTGTATTTTTATTAAAATTATAATTTTGATTTGGTTTGCCAAATGTGTTTCCTTTTTGTTTGTAAGCAAACTCCGGTGCCACTGTTTCCGACGTAGCCGTTGACGGTTCGCGAAAATGAGCCATGCGCGCCTGTACATTCTCAAAGTTCCTACAAAGTAGTCTCACCTGATCAATCGATTTAATTTCGGCTACTGACGCAAGAGTGTTCGCATAGCAAGGCCTTATGTTATGCAGAACTATTTCGAGCTGCTCCTCTTCATCTAAAGGTCTCGACAGACGTGAAAACATTCCAGAAAGTATTGACAGATAGATAATTATATTCTCTGTAGCACCCTGAGTCCTAGAACGAATCTCAGTTAAAAGACGGTAATCGTAATCATTTTTATCGAAGTCTTGTTGGAGGAGGGTAACAAGCTCGTCCCAAGATGATACTTGGTCGCGAACGCTTCTAAACCAATGCAGTGCATCGTCTACAAATATTTCCGAAGCAAAGGCTAATATTTTACTATCAGAAATATTACGAGCTAGTCTAAATTCGTCAACCCGTTGTACAAAAGACCTCACGCAGGTTTTGCCATCATATTTTAATTTACACAATTCAGAAACCTTAGTGCCACCTTCACAAGTTACTGCTACACTGATCTTATCTGATGAGAATTGTGTATTTAAAGAAGGTATAGTAGGAATTAGAGGATCAATACATTTCGATTTTAAAGTATTAAAATCCTCATAATATTCTTTAAAAAGCTTCGTGCATTCAGTATGTACGTCTAAAATTTTTTCATCTCTACTGATCCTATTTAGCCTGTGATAAAGATGATGAAACAGGTTCTCCATACGACCTAATACATTTTTATCCTTGGTCTCCGTATCAAGGTTTGATTTAATTTTATTTAAAATTTCTAAAGAATTGTTTAAATCCTCAAGAGGGTCTAGATGTGAGCACAAAATATCCTCTGAAGGAAACGCCTGATTAAGTTTAACAACCTGTCGCCTAAGATCAACCACAGTGTTACCAGGAACTTCACCTCTTACGGCTACCTCATATTCCAACTCAGATTTCTGTAGGGATAAATATTTTATTGGGTATGCCATCGCGGAAATGTGTTGCAAAGTTAAAAAAAAAAAAAAAAAAAAAAAAACAGTTATAAATAGCACACAAAAATTAAAAATAATAAATGATGTAATAGAAGAATAAAGAAATAAAAACACTATTGAAAGCGTTAGTAAAAACAAAAAAAAATGTTATAAAGAAAAAAAAAAACGTCACAGAACTAAAAAAAAAATCGTAACTAGTGTGAGGGTAGTTTTACAAAATTATATAATAATGTAGATGGCAATCTACAATTTCATTAATAAACAAAAATCAAAACTTAAATGCAATTGTATGTAAACATATATATATATATATATATATATATATATATTTTTTTTTTTTTAATGATATAGGTGGCAGACGAGCAGACGGATCACCTGATGGTAAGCGATTACCGCCGCCCATGGACGCCTGCAACACCAGTGGTGTCACAAGTGCGCTGCTTACCTTTTAACCCCCTTCCCCTGGATTGGGCGTCCGGTACCCTCACTCACGCAGCGAAACACAGCGCATGCACTGCTTCACGCCGGTTTTCTGTGAGGACGTGGTATTACTCCGGTCGAGCCGGCCCATTCATGCCGAAGCGTGGCTCTCCCACTGTTATATATATATATATTATTTTTTTTTGATAAATTCTATCTAACTTTTATTTAACAATTTATAATTTTATCAGTACCTACAGTATGATGAGATTGTTACTTAACAATATAATATGTACTAACCTCACCCCAGTTACTGCAAACAAAAAACACAAAGCGTTTTACAATAAAAAAAAAAACCTTCACCGTACAAAAACTAACTACTTAATGGAAGCAAAAGCAGACCAACCACGTAAGAGGGCGCCAGTGTCACCCCTAGACTTGTCGTTTTAAATTAATAAATAAAACGAGGGAATAAATAAATAACATTACTTTAATTCCCCGCTAAAACCGCCGTCGGAGGCACACAAATTTGTAGGGTCGTGGGTTTAAAGGGCCGTCTGCTTTCACTTCACTATTCAGGCACTCCCCTGTAGGTCCACTGGTAGTAGCCCGAGACGGAGACGATGATCGCCAATTTTCTCAGGTGGCGGATGTGGTGAATCTGAATTTTTCAGTAAACGGATGTGGTGTTGCGCCTCTCACTGGATGCTACGCCAACGCGCTCTGCCTCCAACTGCCTTCCCAATCCGGTAATAAATTCCTGGAATCACCATTCCAACAAATTAGGCCATGATCAAATTCTTCCGTTCTAAGCAGGTACCACCGAGGACAACAAGGAAAGTACCTATCCAAATTTTGTAGTAGCTTTGTCTCGGTGATAAACTGATCAGAACGGAGTTTACAAAAAAAATATAAAAAGCTGTGAAGCTTGCGGAGCTAGTGAAGCTAGATTCCTGCAAATAAGTAACATATCTATTTATATTATTTCCTATATAACCATAAGAGAAGCTTTTAAAATAAAACAAAAATAAAGTTCCACAAACCCGAGCCATATAAGCAAAATCGAAACATAGGTACTTTTAGCTCGACCCGGGCATCGAACCCGGGACCCCGAGATCACAGTCCGCTACTTAATCCACTAATCCAACGGGGTGTCACGGATGTTAAGGTTATTTATAATAATTAAATAAGCATCAACAATTAAATTTTTGAATTTTGAAAAGTACGTTAGTCTACATATTTTTTCTATGAGGGTAGAAAATACTCATAATTGCACAGGATTATTTGCATCTATAAAATAAACATACTGATTAAAAATAACATCTACGATTGCGCTTACCATTGCAACTAAAACTACAAAGCGAATCAACTGTAAGCAAAGACAGTAGGCACAATTTAGATATGAGCCAAGAAATAATGTTTAATAGGTTTTTGTGTGCTATTTAGAACTTACCCTAGATCGGGATATCAACGGATCACAACAATTCACAGCGGAATAATTTAAATACTAAAAATGTATCGCTCGTTGCTAAGTTAAAGCACGTAACGGTTCTTTTGAAAAAATGCTTGTTGCGAGGAGACGTGCAAACTGTCATCAGCCTAGAAGCGACTGGCGACCCTCCGCTCACCTCTGCCCGCGCGCACCTGCCGCGACCGGTTTCCGCTGCGCTGTTCCGAAATCGATTTCTAGTTACTCATTATTGTTTATGACTTATGTAAATGATTAATTCCTTTAATATATCTTTTTTTTATTTCTAAAAATTTTACTTTAGTTTATTGTAAATATGCACTGTAAATACAAGTTTTAAATTATTCTTAATGTTATGTAAGTTTATTATTTTATTTATTCCTACATTTATATTTTATCGACGAACCAGAATCTGTAGTTTATGATTGTATGTGTAACGTTCCGTTACACTATCATCGAATCTTTTTCAAAATATGCACAAGTATACCGATTACCAGATTGCACTGCCCCAAATATAGTTAAAGCCCTTTTAACGTTTTCCACTCACCACGGGTTCCCAATGTGTGTAGTGACAGACCAAGGCACAGAATTCGTAAACCAAGTCGTTATTGAATTTCTGAAATTACATAAGGTCCAACACCATAAAATAGCAGCTCATGCCCCCAACGAAAATGGTATGATAGAACGTTTCCATAGTACCCTGTTGGAGCATATCCGCTTACTAAAATTACAGCACAAAAACGAGCCCACCTCTAACTTATTACCATATGCCATCATTGCATATAACAGCTCAGTAGCATGTTATTGGGCGGACTATATCGCCTTTCGGTCGCTTGAGCTCCCTTCAGGCGATATAGCAGCCCAATAACATTATGGATACAATAGTCTAAAGAAACGATAGGAGTGCGACCGAACCATCGCTTCATTTAAATTTCCATACCTTTCGGCGGCTCAAGCTATCGCTTGAGCTCTTTTAGACGATATACCGACCCAACATCATATGGATATAATAGTCTAAACGAATACTCATGCATGCTGATTTGATTTATTCCGAGATAACACGCCGTAATGAGACGATGAGCCTTATACTCTCCCACTCCAGTGTAGTGTAGTGGTCTCGAAAATCAAGTCGTCACTACTATGATGGGATTAGGCTTAAATAATCACCACTCTTGCCTAATGCGTTGGCGGTTGATCAGACACAATTACTTGACCATTGAATTATTTCTATTTTTTGTTTACAAATTATAGGCACATAGCACCGGTAGTAACTGTCTACCTAAGCACCTTTGCGCAACACCCGAGCCATGCGCAATGCGCGGTCGGAAATGCAACGTGACACCGCGCCTAAGTAGTTACCTATTTTTTGTGCCTTGTGCACCCGTTTCTGATATTTTATTTTGATTAATAATTAAGGGCCAGTTTGGATCAGTGGTAGTGAATGCCACCTCTGGTCCAAGGTTGCGGGTTCGATTCCCGCACGGTACAAACATTTGTGTGCATGAACATGTCTGTTTGTACTGGTCTGGGTGTTTTATTTGTATTATAAGTATGTATTTGCCAAAAAAAGTATTACATGTATACATTTGTAATTCCACTGTTGATTCTGGTATCCGTAACACAGGTGCTTGAGCTACCTATCTCGGAGTCAGATCAATGTATGTGATGTTGAGAATTATTATTATTATTATTAATCTCTAATTAATTAATAACTGTTGTTTATCACTCCAAGCGCTATTTTTTTATCTGATAGGAGGGAGATGAACAGACGGATCACCTTTGGTAAGCAATTGTCGCTACGCAACTCCGCTGGAGTTATTAGTGTGCTGCCTACCTTTGAAGCTCCCCTTTTCCCCAGATTGGAACTCCGATACTCTCACTCACTCGGCGAAACACAGCACAGACGCTGGTTCACGCCGGTTGTCTGGGAGACCTATCTATCTCCGGTCGAGCCGACCCATTCATGCCGAAGCATAGCTCTTCCAACAATTTCTATGAGAAAGGTAGCAGTCAATCAGACGGATTCAAGCATAAGGCTCGCTTAATGATCGGTTTTCTGTGAGACCGTGGTATATCTCCGATCGCGCTAGCCCATTCATGCCGAAGCATGGCTCTTCCAACGATTTCTATGCGAAAGGTAGCAGTCAAACAGACGGATTCAAGCATAAGGCTCGCTTATTGATCGGTTTTCTGTGAGACCGTGGTATATCTCCGATCGCGCTGGCCCATTCATGCCGAAGCATGGCTCTTCCAACGATTTCTATGCGAAAGGTAGCAGTCAAACAGACGGATTCAAGCATAAGGCTCGCTTAATGATCGGTTTTCTGTGAGACCGTGGTATGTCTCCGATCGCGCTGGCCCATTCATGCTGAAGCATGGCTCTTCCAACGATTTCTATGCGAAAGGTAGCAGTCAAACAGACGGATTCAAGCATAAGGCTCGCTTATTGATCGGTTTTCTGTGAGACCGTGGTATATCTCCGATCGCGCTGGCCCATTCATGCCGAAGCATGGCTCTTCCAACGATTTCTATGCGGAAGGTAGCAGTCCAACAGACGGATTCAAGCATAAGGCTCGCTTTTGATCGGTTTTCTGTGAGACCGTGGTATATCTCCGATCGCGCCGGCCCATTCATGCCGAAGCATGGCTCTTCCAACGATTTCTATGCGAAAGGTAGCAGTCAAACAGACGGATTCAAGCATAAGGTTCGCTTATTGATCGGATATCTGTGAGACCGTGGTATCTCTCCGGTCGAGCCGACCCATTCATCCCGAAGCATGGCTCTTCGAACGATTTCTATGCGAAAGGTAGCAGCCGAACAGACGGATTTCAAGCATGAGGTTCGCTTATTGATCGGTTTTCTGTGAGACTGTGGTATCTCTCCGGTCGCGCCGGCCCATTCATGCCAAAGTGTGCCTCTTCCAACGATTATTATGCGAAAGCAATCAAACAGACGGATTTTCAGAATAAGGTTGGCTTATTGAACGGTTTTCTGTGAGACCGTGGTATCTCTCCGGTCGAGCCGGCCTATTCATGCCAAAGCATGGCTCTTCCAATGATATTTATTCAAAAGGTGGCAGTTGAACAGACGGATTTCAAGCATAGGGTTCATTTTGTAACATCTGTATCATGTGAATTGCAAGTAAATAAATAAAGATTGAACTACCTATTGACATAATAATATTATTTTTTTTAATTAATACTAAAAAAAGAAATATCTAAGTGACTATGGAAAATTTCATTGAAACTAATCGAGGTCAAACAAATAAGCGATGCATTTAGGAGACATGTGTTTTGAAATTGCATGGTTGCAATATTCATCGTAGCGCTTTTAAAACCTCCTATGTGTTAACACATACGATATTTTGCAGTCACGACGAAGTATTCGTAGGGCTGGCAATATTTTGAACGTACACCTAGTTACCTACATATAAAAAGATTAGTTCTTTACTACTAAATATAGTGAAATTACTGCAATATCGGTAATTTAGGGTTCTGCGTACAAATAATAAAACCTCTCTTACCAACTTATATTAAAGCTATAAGTAGCAAAGAAGTATTTTTATAAAATATTTTAATTAACTTTAAATAATTCTTTTCTTTGTTGGTATTTACAAACAAACCAAATATGTATATTTTGTATCCTGTTAACATGACAAGATAACATGAGACATCAGTAAGGATATTACTACTGAAAACTAGGATTTAGTTGAAATCGCTTTAATCCATACTAATATTATAAATGCGAAAGTAACTCTGTCTGTCTGTATGTTACTTTCACCTCCAAATCACTGGACCGATTTTGATGAAAATTGGCTCAGACTTAGATAGATATGACCCTGAGAATGAACATAAGCTGTAACTTTTTATCGTGGGTAAACCACTCATTTCCGTGAAATATTTTTTCCCTAACTCATTTTTCTATGTAGGTAAATAATTCAGTGAAATATTTATTATTAAACTATGAAAATTATCTTCGTAAAAAAAACTCCTGCCCAGAGTTACTATCTGATGTGGACGAAGTCGCGGGTAGCAGTTATTTAGTAAACTTTCAAAATTATATTTTATTTTTATGAATTCGGACACATTTCATTTTATTTGCAAAGCTACTACGGAAATCACTATGTAGACAGCCCTATGCATTAAAGCAACCTAAGCAGTAATTGCTCATTAAAATCGGGCGTAGCATTGATTATCACCACATTATCGTCAACAAGTACCAAGTGCTACAACGTTTAGTCGCTAGTGTCCGCTGATCTTCTGCACACCGCTACCCAAGTGCTGCTCAAGAGCCGTCTAAGTGCTGCATAAGTCCTGTCCAAGTGTTTATCAAATCTGCTCGAGTGCCACTCACAAGGTAAAATGTAAGTTTAATAAACCTTTTTTTTTTACAGTTCTCAGCACATGACTTGTTGACTGACCATAACGAGACTACTAAAGAACGAGACAGATTCTGTCTGATGAACAGTGATTTTATTTGAAAGACTGAGATATTTCATTTGATGTACTGAATTCTACAAACATTATTTCATTAATTCTTTCCTTTCATTGCAGGTCTGATTCAGAGTTTGAAACCGTACTTGGAGGAAGCTCAACCTCCTCTGCTAGAGCCGCGAACTCACGCAAGAATACGAAACGGAGGAAGACTGCGCCTACGACATTAAGGTATGTCTTCAAAGCGCACCGCGTATGTGGAATTCAATGTGTATTCCCATACGAGTCCCGCTCGCACGGTATTCGCTCCGTATCCGCGATGCGCTATGACTAGGAACGCAGCCAAAGTTGATATACTGACAATTTTATTTTAGATTGTTTAACAACATTATTTATTGACTTCTTGTAATTTTTTCCAGATCCGATTCCGAGTGCGAATCTGTTCCTCCAGCAGTGCCGAAAAAGAAATCTATCTCTACGCAACGGTAAATACATTCTTGTTATTGTTTTCTTATGTGATAAGTGGCAGATAAACAAACGGATTACCTGATGGTAAGCGATTGCCGCTGCCCATGGACACTTGCAACACCAGTGGAGTCACTGTGTGCTACCAACTAGGATTGGGCCTCCGGTACCCTCACTCACGCAGTGAAACACAGCACGAACGCTGCTACACGCCGGTTAATGCCGAAATGCTTCTCTCTGATTGTCAAATATTATGGTTATGTTCGAACATAATTTATGATAGGTTTGTGCTGTCTAATTACGAGTATATGTGTGTATCTGTAATAGAAAAGGATGGTCATTTACGTTAATGTTTATTTTTTACAGATCGTTGTCGAAGAGTAAGGATATGTTTGGACTGCTATCGGACGAAGACGCAACCGCTGAATCCGCCCAGCAGCAGAGCGAGCGCCGCAAGTTGGACAGCAGCCTGACAACTAAGGTTGCAAACGGCGCCGTGCGGAAGGTGGCTCAGCTCGCGGGCGCATATTACGTGGAGGTGCGCGTGTATAACACCCGAGACGCGCTCAAGGCGGCGCCGGAGGAGCGGTACAAGAAAGCACTCGTTACTTTGAAAAGCCAGCTCAACACCGATACGCCGGAGTGGCGGAACCTTCAGCGGTTCATGACGGGTGCTAAGCTTCTCTTCGAAGATAAACCATCTCTATTTTATAGTGATAAAATAAATTTTAAGTAATACCGTAGTTTAGATAAAATAATAAATTTAATTTTTATTTAGTCTTTTTTATTTTTCATTCCAAATTCCTAATGTTTTATAGTCAAACCCATCAAATTTTGTTCACATAATTAGTTTTTGTAGGTTCAGGTTAGTAATTGGTTCTTATAAGTTTCGTTTTCCTCGTTAACTTTAGATTTGATTGTTTTGGCTATAAAAGTTAGGGATTTTTAGTTAGTTAATTGACTAAAGTGTTTGGAAGACGTTCAAGCAAGTACATTCAAGCGAGACCTTTGGCTCAGCACGGCTCGACGACCTTGCTTGTGTTGTGAGTTGCCAACACACAGACTAAGCGCGGTCGTAAAACCGTACTTGTAATTTGAACGTGTTTCAACGCTTTTAGGTTTAGTTAAATATTTATTTCAGCTTGAAGTAAGTTGTAAGTTTTACTGATTATTAATAATAATCATGCCTTATTGTACAGCTTGTTGTTTAGCCGTGAAAAATAAACATTGGATTGGACATTTGCGAAGTAGAGCGCATAAAAATAAATGCGTGAGTTCGATCGAAGATGGAATTTTTAGTATCGCTTCTGCATTCAAAGGTCGAATCGCTTCCTATAGAATACTTGCAACCGGTGAACATGAATCGTCCACACCGATCGCATTTTTACGTAGTATACGTGATAAATTATTAATGCTTATAAACAAATTATTAAACAAGTATATCAGCATAAAGATAAACTTAGAGTTTTTTGCTAATTTCATTCTACTCAAAAGTAGCAGTTCAGAAATGAAATCGTTTGCTACCGAGAATTTAATAATATATCGGAACTTCGATTACGATCAGCTATTTGAAGCCATCGTTGATAAGTTGTGTAAGAAGGTCGAAGAATTTCAAGACCGTGACAGTGGGTGGGCATTTTTAAACAATGTTTATATTGAAATAAACATAAATAAGTTCGATCCATTATGCGGTTCCGGCGCAACTTATATAGATTTGCCATTGAATTTAAAAAAGAAAAAAGCTTGTATTAATGTTCGGAACAAAGACAACTGTTGTTTTTTATGGAGTATTGTAGCAGCGCTCTATCCTGCTAAAACCAATTGTGATCGCACTTCATCTTATCCTCACTTTGCTGATGTCCTGAATGTTGATAATTTAAACTTTCCCGCCACTTTCGCAGATATAAAAACATTTGAAAAAAATAATACCAGATTAAGCATAAATGTTTACTCTTTAAAAAACGGTCGCATTGTAGGACCAATTTATAGATCCGAATTCAAAAGAGAAGTTAGAATCAATCTGCTCTTATTAGAAATTGGAAATAAATCACACTACGTTTTAATAAAGAATTTGTCACGTCTTGTTCGCACTCAAATAACGAAACATCATGGCGCGTTATATTTTTGTGATGATTGTTTGCTCTTCTTTTCATCTGAAAATAAACTTGACGAACACATTTGCGGCGGTGTGTCCACCGTTCTTCCCCGACAAGGTAGCTATCTTCATTTCAAAAATTTTAATCGCAAACAAGACGTTCCGTTTGTTGTATATGCTGATTTTGAAACTTTACTTATTCCGATAATGACCTGTGAACCGGACTCAAACAATAGTTTCACCTTAAGTCACAAAAAGCACTTGCCCGCGGCCTTTGCTTACTATATTGTTTGCTCCTTTGATAGTAGTCTCAATCGTTTTGTACAATATCGCGGAAATGACTGTGTCCAAAAATTTCTAGAATACTTGTATAAAGATATAAAAAGAATTTGTGATGTTTTAAGTGTTGAGGTACCCATGGTTTTAAATGAGAAAGATGCCGAAATGTTTGCTCGTTCTGAAGTCTGCCACATCTGCAATAACCCTTTGATTTTTGATAAGGTACGAGACCACTGTCATTTGACAGGTCGCTATCGAGGTGCTGCTCATCAGCATTGCAATTTACAATACAGTTTGCCTAAGCTAGTTCCCGTTTTCTTTCATAATTTAGCAGGCTATGATTGCCATCTGTTCATTAAGGAATTAGCTGATAGTTTAGGTCCCATAAAAGTAATACCTAAGAACAAAGAAAACTATATTTCGTTCACAAAATTTGTGAAGATAGAAGACGGCAAATTTGCTCAAATTAGGTTTGTGGACTCTTTTAAGTTTTTGGGCACAAGTTTGGAGAAATTAGCAAATGGTTTAGATAAAAATGATTTTATACATTTAAAACAATATTTCTCGAAAGAACATGAATTTATTCTGATGACTCGTAAAGGCGTGTATCCCTACGATCACATGGAATCATGGAGATCGTTTTCTGAGAGACAACTACCTCCAAAAGAAAAGTTTCACAATGCACTAACTGATGAGGGTATTAGTGATGAAGATTATTTACACGCGAAAATGGTTTGGGATACTTTTAAAATAAATAACATGGGAGAATACACCGATTTATATCTTAAAACTGATGTTTTTCTATTAACAGATATTTTTGAAAACTTTAGAGCGATTTGCAAGAAAAATTATCAGCTAGATCCTGCTTTTTATTTAACAGCTCCGAGCTTATCGTTTGACGCAATGTTATTAAAAACAGGCATAGAATTAGAGTTACTTTCAGATTTAGAAATAATACGTCTTGTACAAAAAGGAATCAGAGGTGGAATTTGTTTGTGTTCTACTAGACATGCCGAAGCAAATAATCTTTATATGAACAATTATGATGATACTAAGCCTGATTCTTTTCTTGTGTACATTGACTGTAATAATCTATATGGTTTTAGCATGTGTCAGTCTTTGCCCGAATCCAATTTTAGATTTTTAGATCAGTATGAAATAGACCGATTACAAATTGAGAATGTATCAGATGACGCTGATTTTGGATATATACTTGAAGTTGATCTATCGTATCCGGAACACTTGCATTGTGCACATAATGACTATCCATTTTGTGCAAAAAAGTTTGTACCACCCGGTGGTACGACTTCTAAATTGATACCTAATTTATATTCAAAATATCACTATGTCATTCATTATGTTTACTTAAAAACGTGTATCAGACATGGACTTATTTTAAGGAAAATTCATAGGGTTGTTACTTTTAGGCAAAGTAGATTTTTAGCTGAATATATTAACCTTAATACTGAACTAAGAAAAAAAGCTGTAACACCATTCCAGCAAGATCTTTTCAAACTTATGAATAACTCTGTATTCGGGAAAACGATGGAAGATACAGAACGTAGAGTCAACGTTAAATTGGTAACGTATTGGCAGGACACCAGCAACAGTACCAAGCGTTGTTTGTCTGCTTCTAAATTAATTGCACGACCAAATTTTCACAGTGCAACAATTTTTTCTGAAAATTTAGTTGCTATTCAGATGAAACCGGAACGAATCATATTAGACAAGCCGATTTACATAGGTTTTGCCGTTTTAGAACTATCTAAAAGTCACATGTACCAGTTTCATTATTCTGTAATAAAACCACACTACAAAGAGCGAGTAAGATTATGTTATACAGATACTGATAGTTTTATCTATGAAATAAAAACATTCAATTTCTACGACGATTTGAAACTTCATTTCCTAAAATATTTTGATACCAGTAATTATGATCCACATAATCAATTCGGCATTCCAATTAAGAATAAAAAGGTACCCGGCTTATTTAAAGATGAACTTGGAGGAGATATTATGACAGAATTTGTGGGACTGAGATCTAAATTATATTGTATCAAAACTGACTCTAAAGTTATCAAAAAAGCAAAAGGTATAAGAAAAAATGTAATTAAAGACTTGGAGACATGTGATTATAGTGATGCGTTACTAAATGATAAAATGGTGCGCAAAAAAAATATTCTATTCAAATGTATTAGGCATGAAATATTCACTCAGGCAGTCAATAAAATTGCTTTATCTAATGCTGATGATAAACGTTTTATTATGCCTGACAAAGTTTCCACAAAATCATGGGGACATTACTCTTTGATTTGAATAAATCTTTGATTTGATTTTATTCAAATCATTATAATGTATTGATTTACATTCAAGCTGAGATAAATGTTCCATTTAGTATTAAGATTGATGATAGTTATAAGGATTATTATAAGTACTATAAATTTATAGAAGAAGTATTTGTCACTGTAAGGTTTTTACTTAATTTAACTATAAAATATAATTGTTTTGTATAAACGTCTGTTTGATTGCCAAAATAAATACAATAATTTAGTAAACATTGTAGGTGGAATAAGAATTGAAAAAAATAAAATTCCATATCTAAAATTCATGTTTTTTCATTTCCTGTTATAAGTACCTATATGATTACATACTGACAGTGAAATTACGTAATGTAAGGTGTGAATAACACATTAAGTTTGCGGCACGTGTGTGCACGTGTTTGTCTGTAAGCAATATTTTTGCAAGCGCACTTAATTTTTGCAAAGTCAGAAATTTGCTCACATTACTTGTATAAGTTATTGGGTATTTTTGATTCATTAATTATATAGCACTGAACGAGTACAGACGAAAAACTTCTGATCAGTTCAGAATCAGTTTTTGTAAAGTATATTAGTTATTATTTGTAATGTCTTAAATTATCTATACCTATCATTCATTGACTAACATGTTTTGCTTTTTTCAGATCATGCAGAATACTATCGATTCAGACATCATGCTATCGCAATATGTTGATGACCCATGGGAAGGATTGACACAGGCATGTCAAGAGTTAGCTGAACAGCATTATATCAACGAGCCTACCACTTTGCGGGAAAGGAAAGTTAGGAGGAAGACTGAGCCTATGAAGAAGAAGGCTCGCTTATCCAAAAAGCCGTATGAGTCGTATGTCATGAACAGGGACCGAACAAAAGGCATTCGACTTATACAGATTAGAGTATGTGACCTGACAAGCGAGCCTTCCTATTCAATGTCACTAGAACCCGACGAGCAAAACGATAATGGAGAGAATGTGTTATACAGAGCACAATATGTGGTGGCTGATCCTGTAGACGAGATTATGGATTTGACGGATACAGTGATAAAAAAAAATTCTAAAAAGCTATGTAGCGATAACTTATAAGTTAAATTTTATTATTGTAGTTTTACCGCTATTTTATTTTTGACTAATAAAACATGTAAATAATTAATAACTTGTGTTTCATTTATCTAGGGTTGATATTTAATGATCTAAAGAAGTTGTAAAGAATAAAAAAGCAATCTATGTCAAAGAGTTTATTAAAATTTAATTTTCATAGCACCATTTTGTAAACACATTACATTTTAAACGCTCACGGCGTTTAGAATGAAAAATGCAGTGAAAGCTTTAGTTAGGTACTCTTTTTTATTTAAAGTATATAAAAACTAGAACACTTCTTTCAATAAAATATCAACTATTAAATTTTATTACAAACAAACAATTAAATGACTACATTATTTTCTACACACCATTTTTTAATACACAAAACATTTTTCAAAGCACAATATTTTATGTGGTTAAAACAATGGACAACATTTCAAAATTGCTAAGCTCTGAAACAAAAAATACCATTTCTTTATTTACTTTTCCGCTGCGCGAATATATATTTATTAATTTTTTATATTGCTTGTTTACTGAGAAAAAAATTAAAAACTAAAAAACGTAAGATGACGTCATCGGACGGCAGAATGTAAAATATTTCTTTGCCTAGCACATTATAGTTTTAAATTTACGAAATGCCAAACCCATGACATGTAACTGTCAAAAAAAAAGACAACTTGTCAACGTTGAATGTATGAATGACGTTGACAATGTTGACACTAGTATTATTTACCTTTGACAGTAGTACCTTTTTTTTATTAAAACAATGATAAGCAAAGGAATATCGCTGTATTCAGCCGTCCGATGACGTCTTTTGGCGCTTACGTCTATTTAGAATAAAAAGAATTTCAATAATTATTTTATGCATGAAAATGGACAAATTTTGAAAAAAGAAAAAATATGGGTCTGTTCATTTTATGTCTACTTTCATATAAAAAAACAATATGGACATGTTAAAAATTTGAAATGTTGTCCATTGTATGCAAACATATCTTTACAGTATAGTTTACTTAGAGTTTCTAGATTAGGTATTCCTGTTTTACTAATATCCGAAACATTTTCATGTCCACATAATTCTCGCACCCATTTAACTTTTTCTTCTCCTTTCACTATAATCTTGCGTTCCCGCAAGTAAGGTTTGATGAGTCTTTTAAATTCTCTGTAGTCAATATGTCCCTCACTCCATCGGAATCCTCTGTTTCTTTCTAACCACCAAACGTGCTTCCTTTCTTCGAGAGTAAGCGTAGAGAATGGATATGGTGGTTTAATTAAAAATATTTGAGTGTGTTCTGATGTGCCTATAACTAATTCCTTTACTATAAACTCATTATTCTGATCTTTAAAGCCTTGCAAGTCCACAATAACCGAATTCATGATAGTAGAGTATATATGGGGGTTCTGCCTCACTTCACCCTCGCTTCGCTCGGGTTCCGTGCGGCAGAACTCCCCATATATACTCTACTCTTCGCTCGGGTTCCGTGCGGCAGAACTCCCCATATATACACTCCTACAAGGCCCGTGACAGGCGCTTTGCCCATGTGTCTTGCGTACGTTTAAGTGTAAGTTTGTGTAAGTTTGCCGTGTGTTTAACTTTTTCTTTCTTACATTACAAGTTTGCCCTGCATCCTTCACACTTGATTTTCCCTAAACCGTTACAGGCACTTTCATTTTTTTATCCTGACAGCAGGATCTGTGTCGCTTAAGAATAAAGATGTCTGGCGCTCAATTTGCATCCAAGCTTGGCAAGTTGGGTCGGGGGAGGGGGAAGGGGGGGGGGGGGGGGGGCGGGGAAATTCTTACGCAAAAAAAAAAAGAAACTTAATTTTGATAAAAAAAATTTATTAAATTATAACATTGTTTTCTAAACACCACTTATATAAACAAAACACATTTTTTAAAGCACACACATTGGTATGATAAATACAACTTTTTATGTCTAATGCTTTAGAGTAAGTTTCATATAAAGTATATAAACTTGGACAATTTCTTTCTTCTAAGTCATATACATCATTAGTTTCCAGTATATCTTTTAACCATGATACTTTTTCATGTCCCTTAGTAAAAATACATTTATTTTTTAAAAAATTCTGAAACAGGTACTTATAACTATAATAGGACACAAAACCATCATTCCACATTATTCCTCTATTTTTTTCTATCCAATGTACTTGTAAACGTTCTTTTTTAGTTAAATTATAAAACGGATAAGGCGATTTTATCAATAATACTAACGTTTGATTGTTGCATAAAAAAGCGATTTCTTTTGGTATAAATTTGTTGCACCCAGTCTTGAAGCCTTGCACATCCACAATAACATTCATGATAATTTTCGAACTATATTACTCAAGGGCTTGTACTCAAAAATACAATCGTTTATTATCAAGCAGTACGCAGTCGTATTATCTGGCAAGTCTTCGGAAGCTTCTATTTCTAAACGAACGTCAACTGGGCCAGATTTTAGCGTCTCGTTTTGTCTTGAACAGTCTATAATAAATAATGGAGCTTTGGTTTTGAATGCTGACAAATCAAGCAGGGGATCGACTCGCGAGTTGTAGTATGACTGACGAAAATTAACATACATTTCATATAATATATTGTATTTATCTTCATCAAACTTCAGATTAAGGGAATCGTAAGGAAAATATTGTGTGTTCAAAAATAACTTCACGTTAGTTAGTTTGCAATGATCAAATATAGACGGACTTTTTGTCTTATTACATTTTCTATTAGTTTGCAATCCAAATATAACATATCTCGGTTTTTCAACCTGGGAAGCAGTTTTAATGGACCATGAATGTTTGGTTGTTTTAGGCAATAAGGGATATTCATACAAATCCCAATTTCGAAATGCAATTTGAATAGACCGGTCTTTATCTAAATGTTTTAGAAGCGCTATTTTATCACGATCGGAAACTCGGATATGCGGCACACGCCATTGTATCTTTTGTATTTCTATATCGAAATTATCATTTTTATCCATAATAATACTATTTAAAATGGAATTGCTTCTACGTAAAATAAGCTCATGTCTACAATTTATAAGTATTTTGTTATAGTCTTCAGCAAATCCTAATATTTTATTAAGCGGAATAATAACATTAAAGCGACCATCATTTAGCTTAGCACCATCAACATTCCACCCCCACATGGCTGCAATTTTACTATCTCCTTCATTCATTGAGATGTAAGATTTCATTGTAGTTGTGATTCCGGCATTTTTTATGCGATCAATTTCAACGCCATTTAACTCGTATTTTATGTCTTGGAATAAGAATAATATAGGATTGTTTATAAATTCTATATTTTTTTTAAGAATTTTTCCACTAGCTTCTTTTGTAGTTACACTTGCATATCCTTCAATGAGAATAGAGCTTTCCGATGGTAGGATATAAACATCTTGTTGGTGAATGGGTATCCTTATTTCATCGTTCTCTTTATAGCTATGATTATATGGGTTATAGCTATGAACCTCATAGCTTTGAATGGAATTGTCATGGTGCGGTAATTCAGTGATTTGCAGCATTTTTTACTTTGAAGCCTAATGCCTGCAGGAATTCTTTATTGCTTTTAGTTATTTTTATTATCGCTTTTGAACGTCGTCGCGCTTTTGCTGTTGATAACGAAATGTTAGATTTATTGGTAACAACTGGAGTTTTATTAAAAATTATCATGTTATATTTACTCAACTACTGACCTAAATGTATAGTAATTACACATGTATAATTTATTGTTATAATAATAAATAATTGAGTAGATTACAAAACAGATGCAACCTCGTTCACAGACGATAAAATAATGCATGCCTCACTCGCTTGTTACTATATTTATTTTGCGCCAACCAATTGTATAAAATAAAAATGCAAAATTAACTATTTCTTGTCCAAAATGAGTTGAGAAATTTCAAGCACAAATGGCCGCAATTGTACAAATGGTTTCCTTGTAAATTGTCATAGTTGTAATGAATATCATGTCCCATATATTTAATGAACTCCGAAGGCGGTTTCAGATTACCATAGCTGTCAAAATATTCAATATAATCATTTATTTTTCCATAGGCTACCCAATGCGTTCCAGAATTTTTGTAAGAATCCAAATTAATTACACCGCATTCTAATGGAAACGGGTTGATTGGTAATTTATCTCTCATAAATACTCCTCGAAAGAAGGGAATATTTTTAGAGTATTTTAGTATATCAATATTTGTTAACGCTCGTTTGGGTAGCCGATAATTTAGTTTTTTTTATTTGTTACATAGATTCCTAAACCCTCTTTGTATGGTTTAAGGTGTAATCCTTCTCCAATGCATAACGCTTTTATTTGCATATTTCGCCTTTTCTGGTCTGCGAGTTGTTTCTTCGCTGATTTATAAACATTGATTGCTTTGGAAATTCCAGAAATGCCTCGTGCTATCCCCCCCGCGGCGGATAGTCCAGCAAAAATCGGTATTAATGGCAGAAATCCTCCAGTTTTAGGGACAGGAATAACTCTCGGTAATTGTATAGGTAAGTCAGATGCTAATTCTTGAGCCGCTTGGTATGCTAACTCCATTAGCATCTCCTTGCATTTTGGTTTAAGATTGCTAATATGTCTTTTGGTATGGGCAACTATATTCTTAAAAGTTTTTTTTATTCCAGTTCCAGAAGTTACTTTTCTCTTTTTCTTTAATTTTAATACATTTTCTATGCGAGGCATATCTGCAGCGGTGTTAGAATTTCTTTTAATAGAATTATTATTTTTCCTCATTTTATGTTTTTGAATTCTTACGCAAGTATCGATGTCTTTATTGTACAAAGAAAGAAAAACAAGTGACGCAAAGGAATTAATATTATTATTTATATACAACATTTCTAAAGAGTATTTGTTTTGTTAATCCAACTATTCTCGCTTGAAGGAAGACCTAACCATTTCACAAAGACTTTGTTTCTCTTTCTATTCAAAATTTTTTCAACCAGATAAATGTCAGGATGTTGAGTTTTCTGAATTTCTTGTTGATAAAAGGCACCCAAGATCGGTCTACCTTTCACATCTTTTAATAAATATGTTGTCGGATTTGTCGGCTGAACTTTATAAATTTTAAATATTTCTGTAGACCAATTGGGTGTATAACCTTTTTCGAAACATCCTTTATATTTACTTATTCTTACACAATCTCCTACATCAAATGCTTTGCATATCAATTTTCTTTTTGATCGAGAATTGTTGAGGTACCTAAGAAGAATAATGTTTTTGTTATCATGATTAATTGCTGAAGGCTGCGTTCCCACTGTTCTATGAAATGTATGATTATATTCATTTACTTTATCTTCTAATGTTCCATCATTCCATTTGTAGTTGCCTTTTAAACTAAATTCCTTATAAAGTTTGCTTTTAAGTGTTCTTATAAATCTTTCCACAATAGAAGCTTTTTTCGTAGAATATGTTGAATAATGATTAATATCATACTTAGCAGTAATTTTACAGAAAATGTCGTTATAAAATTCTTTACCCATATCTGTTTGTAAATTTTTCGGCACGCGACCTTTAGATAAAAGGTTTTTAAACTTTAAAGCCACGACTTCTTTTGTTTTGTTTTTTAAAGGTATAGCCCAAGCATATTTTGAAAATCCATCGATAATTACAAATATATATTTGTAATTAGAATTAAACTTTGATAATGACTGCATATCTATTAGATCTGCTTGCCATAAATCATCTATATCTTTTAATATTACATTCCTTCGCGGAAAATTTACTCTAGCATTTTTATGAATTTCAGTTACGACGTCTGCTTTGCTCATAATGTGTATTTAGTTTTTCTTCAATTTCTTTGAAAGATAAACTTTTTTCTATATTTTTGATGCGATTGATTAAATTTAAAATTTGTTTATTAAGTGCATCAATTTCATTAATTATGTTTTTTATAACATATACATTTTCTTCGGTCAAACTATAAAATGATTCTGAGTCACTCATTATCATGTGGCTTAATTAATTAGGTTTGTCAGATATTTTCGACTATCCCGTATAAAATTCTTTTATGTACTGAAATAATTATTTAGTTTCAAGAGTATTTATTCTACTATAATACCGGCTTCTTTTAACTCTTCGAAAATTGATATAATTTCATTATCATGATTTCCATTACCGGCGCTTCTTGAAGCAATTAATAGTTTTAATCTTTCAATCAGTTCATTTGGATCATCCCAGTAAACGTAATCTGTGTTAATTTTGTATTCTTTGAGTTTCGGTAGGGAACCACCAACTTTTGATTGGATCAACTCTTTAGAATAAGGCTGATTATGCACATTTAATTTAGAAAACAGTGGTTTAATTATGTAGCGATATTTCAGCCCTTTATCGCCTTTTATCTGCCCGCTAGGATTAAAATCACGTTTATGCGCATTTGTCTCAATGAGAATATCTTTATAAACATTTTTATCGTTTTCAGTAATTAAACTGAGATCTGACTTATTACGCATCAAAAGTTCTCTTAAACCAGGTGTTAGCGTATAATGTTTGTCATTTATAGAAACTATAATTTGTTTTTCCTTGTTCAAATCATTTTTTTTTACTGAAAGCTGTACTGAAAAATTTCCCATCATAAGTCTTTTATTTTCACTTCGTATCCCAAATGGTACATTTATATTATTATCATAGATATCAAAGAGTTCTTCTTTGTTGAGTGACAATAATGTATCATCATTTCTTTTCGCTGAGGTATTGCTGTTATCATCGTAGCTATCAAAACATTCGTAATCATTATTGAAATCATTTTTGATAAAGCTTTTAAAATGATCATAGCTTATAGATGAGCTAGATTCTCCAACAGCATCATTTTTATCGAAATTTTCTGTGCTGTTAAGAACAGGATAAGCTTGTTCGTTTACTTTCACTAGCGTTTCTAAAGGATCGGTGATAGGTTTGAAAACCTTTTTTAATTTAAGGCTGGTCGCATCTTCCTCATGTTGAATCTTCTTCATTTTACTTTTTATACTATCTACTGACCTAATAAGTTGTTCTTTGATTTCCGCCTCCATATTTTACTACTGATATGAAAACTAAAAATCGTCTATTGCTAACAAAGGCTCAAACTAAAGTGATTTTTTGAAGGTTAAATGTATATTTATATACGTTTAAAAATGGATAAACGTGTCAAAACCTTGTCGGTATCTTCCTTCATTAATCGCGCAATCTTTATTGATAACTAAAAATTTAAAACGATCTTTCCATATAGTAGAACACATGTTTTTAAACGTATGCCAGTCTACGTCAGTATTAACATGCTCGTTATATGCAT
This sequence comes from Marasmia exigua, assembly GCA_019059595.1. Taxonomy (NCBI): domain Eukaryota; kingdom Metazoa; phylum Arthropoda; class Insecta; order Lepidoptera; family Crambidae; genus Marasmia; species Marasmia exigua. Next base: position 74,955 of record JADPWL010003101.1, read on the forward strand.
GTTTTAAGTTAACATCATCTTGCTTGAAAAGAATCAACAGGTTTACATTATCTCGCAGAAGCTGTTTTGGTATCTTTGAATAGGTTTGAGATAAATAAAAACAATCAATCTGTTTATGTCTTCCCATAGCAAAGTAATTTCTTATATTTGACTGATTTTCACACGCAACATCGTCGAAAATCATAATCGAATTTTCCAGAGCATTATTTGGATGAATAACTTCAGCACTATCATTAAATACAAATAAATTAGATCTTGGAATTTTCTTCATCACTTGTTTTAAGAAGCAATATTTTGGTTGATAAGCTGTTTTTGAATATAAATAAATATGTTTAAATTTTAGACCATTTTTATGTAATAGTAAATTTAGCATAACATTAGTTTTCCCACAATTAGACGGTCCGCAAATTATACAGCGAATTGTGCAAGGAAGTAAAGCGCTGTGTTTTAATCTTTGAGTACATTTTTCTACCTTTATATTATTTATTTCTAACGTGTGAGTTTGCTTAACGAACTTCATTTTGTATATGCATAGCAATTAAACGTTACTATCGTTTATATATGACTGTGTGTGTGAAATATGTGTATGTATGTGTGAAATAGTGACACGTGATAAACACATGTTTAACACGTGTCACTATTTCATACATTTAAATATTCGGCAGGTTTCAACCAGTGAGTGAGGGTACCGAGGCTGATATATGATCCACAACAAAATTTACGATTAAGTATTTAATACTTGTCGCGAAATGCTGACATTAGATATCATAGCACTTACCTATTCTTCATTTTATGGCCGCTGAAATGTTTTACTCAGTTATAACAGCCTCAGCTATTGAAGGAAGCAGTCGCTACAATTCAAACTGATAACTTGACTACATTTTAAGGTATGTTGAAGCTTGCGTTTATTTGTTATACTTTAAGTATCAATGTAAATACCTTATATGAATTTTAAACTGATGTTTACCTAATAATAACTTTTTATTTTGTGTTACAGAAAAATGGCTGAATTTTCAATTTCCGAGGTCCCGAGCGAAAATCCATTTCTATACTCCCAAGATGTTGAAGGTTACTTAGAATATCAAAAACAATGCTTGCAACCTCCGCTATTACTTGATATCCAGCAAGATAAGTCACCGCAAAAAATAAAAAATAAACGTGTTAAGAGGAAACTGACCTTGAATAGACAAGCAAAAAAATCTTCAGAATCTTTAACATCCCACGTTATAAGAAAAGGAGGTCAAGGTAGGAATATAGTAAAAATATCAATAACTAATATCAACAACACTACCCCTGAACCCGAAGTAATATTGGCGCAATATGTAGTTAAGGATATTTGCGATGATATTTTAGAAGATGCTGAAGATTTAATAGATAAAATTTCAAAGAAGGTAGGGCGTCAGTAGTTATCATTATTTTTCAAAGTATGTAATACTGAAAATATGTTAAGTACCTACCTAGTTTTTATATGTAAGTATTTTTATTAGATACTTAAATGTAATAGTTTGCAACATTATCTTTGTTTATGTCTACTGTAATCATAGCAAATAAATGAGTTAATTCAATATGCAGCATTTTTTTTTTAAAAACCCTTAATGTTATTCCTAAGATGTTGTTTCTCAACGTTGTCGCGAAATGAGGCAGGTATAAATTCAATGTTCATTACCAATATGAATTTCCCTTTCATTCCCAACATTTTTATCATATTAACATGTAAAAATATATATAATATGAAAATAGTGTTAGGTTTAATACATACAAGAATTAAGTATGAAATATAATCAACGCTGTAATGAAAGGATAGATTTTTTGTTTTAACTTTAATTAATATTATGCTCCTAATCAAGCTTAACAAAATAATCCATCCTTTTATTAAATACATCGGGCCATAGATTGAGAAACAAAAATCTTATCCGCTGAATAAGTAAATGAAACTATAACTTTGTTTAAATTAATTATTTTTATTAAAAACAAAACAAAATGTACAATTATATAATATGTAGCTCAAACAATCTTGCTAGTAAGTTTTAAAACAATGTAGATCCAGCTTACAAGTTTATGTTAGTAGCTCCATCTAGTTCAAACTGAACTTTTAACGACCTTAGTATTAATTTAATTAGTATCTTATTTTCTAGACATTTCATACGTAAGTTTACTTGATTGTAATAGGAATCGCTGTGCTAATATTTCGAATAGTAGGAAGCAGCGCCATCTATTCTAAAAACCTTAAACTACTAGAGCTAATACCAAATAGTAAATAAAAAAATAAGGGCAACGTTTTAACAAAACTATTTGACTTAATTACTATACATACACGCTATTATCAGTATGTCTACTTATTCTGTAGATAACTTTTAATGTTGTTTAACTTTGAAATTATATGAACAAAATAGCTTTATATTACATTCATATAATGACCCCAGGGCAAAGTAGAAACAGAATCATCCATAACTTGCCTTTTATCATCGAACTTACTTAAAACTAACTTATTGATTTTTTGCGTTAATAGTTTATGATTTTTTGACTTTATAACACACATATTGTCCCTGAGTTCTTCATTATTAAACAGGCATCGCTTATATTTTTGCATATCTAATTTTTTAGTAGCACATTTTTTCACCCCTTTAGCTTTCTTTATGGTAGATGTCTGGGTGTTAATACAGTATAATTTAGCTCGTAATCCTACGAACTCCGTTATTATCTTTCCACCCATTTCATCTTTAAAATATCCCGGTACTTTCATATTTGCGCTTGGTATAGAATAAATATTGTTACTATCAAAGTTACTAGTATCAAAGAACTGGAGGTTATTTTTCATATCATCATAAAAATCGGCGTTATTTATTTGATATAGCAAACTGTCCGTATCTGTATAACAAAGATTAACATTTTTACCGTACCATTTTTTCATAATCGAATAATGGAATTTATACAAATGAGTTTTTGCTAGTTCTAAAACTGTAAACCCGATGTATATTGGTCTATCTAAAGTTATTTTAGACGGTTGTAGCTGGATGGCTACTAAGTTTTCTGAGAAGACAGACAAACTTTTAAAATTTGGCGCGCTAATGTACTTTTCTGCTCCGCTAAACTTATTCGTTTTATTTAATTGATCTTTCCAAACCTTTACCAGCTTCACATTAACTTGTTTTCTCTTATTTTCAATTGTTTTACCGAAAATACAGTTATTTTGTTTTTTAAAAAAATCTTTTTCAAAATCGGAAGTTGCCTTCTGTCTTAAAGATGTGTTAAGTGTGATGTATGGTTCTAAAAACTTTGTTTGCTTGAAAGTTAAGATTCTATGAATTTTTATTGGTTTTAAACCATGCTTCAAACATTCTTTCAAATGAACATAATGGATGACATATTTATATTTGTTATAAAGATTAGCCACAAGTTTACACATTGTTTTCCCCGGAGGTACATACTTTTCCGGTGCAAATGGCAAGTCTGAATGTGCGTTATGGATTTCTGTGGGGTATTCAAGATCTACCTCAAGTATGTAGCCATGACTGCAATCGTCCGGTATTGAATTAACATGAAAGTTGTTTATGTCTATCGCGCTCAGAAACTTAAACTCGCTAGTTGGCAGAAACTTCATCATAGCAAAGCCATAAAGGTTTACACAGTCTAAATAAATTAAGTATGAAATCGGATCACTTTTGACAAAATCTGGCATATACCGATGGTTAGCCCTCGCATGCCTAAGAGAACATTGCGCAAGACCTCCTCTTATTCCTTGTTCTAGCATTTGGTACATTTCCACATCCGATATTAAATCTAATTTTATTTTCGTATATAACAACATAGCATCCCAGCTTAATGATGACGACGAAACATAATAACAAGGGTCTAAATTGTAATGACTGATACTCATATCTCTAAATTTCTCAAAAACATCACACAAGAGCAAGACATCTGTTTGTAAATACAAATCCGTATATTGACCTAAATTTTTTACATTAAACTTCTCCCAAATAATTTGAGCATGTTTATAATCTTCTTCCGAAACCTTCTCAGAAGTAAGTTTACTGAAAAAATTATTTTTGCTGGGCAATGAAGTTTCATTATAACGATCCCAAGAATCCACATAGTCATAGCAATATACTCCTTTTCTACGAAGTAGATTGAAGGAAAGGGTATCAGGAAAATATTTTCTCAGATTTAAGAAATCATCAGAGTTTAAAGTGTTTGCTAGTTTATCTAAACTTGAACTTAAAAAGTTAAATGAATCTATAAATTTTAATTGAGCAGATTTTGTAGCATCAATAGGTATAAATTTAGTAAACGAAATATACTTTTCCTTGGTTTTTGGAATTAAGGTTAATTGTCCGCACACGTTAGACAATTCAGTAATAAATAAATGGGAATCATATCCAGATAGGTTATGAAATACAATTGGCACAAATTGACATGTTTTAGCATTCAAGTTACAAGTATTATGGCTTGGACCCCTGTATTTCCCTGTGAAATGATCATGGTCAGCTACAATTTTATCGGTCGCGCTAAAGGCAATTTTACAAATATGACAAACCCCGGCTTTGGCGTTCTGTAATGATATTTTTTGTTCAGGCGTTAAGGGCAACATTTCTTTTTTAACTGATAATAATTTGTATAATCTTTTTATATCGTTCGAAATAGTTTTCACAAATTTTTTTGCGCAATCTGGACCCCGATAGGAAACATATTCATTGAGTTCCGGGTTGGATTTGCAGCAAATATAATAAGCAAAACATGTTGCTTCGTGTAATTGTATGTCCTCCACATACATCGATTTACTTTTATCTGAATAATGTTTTAACAGACTTTCAAAGTCTCCATAAATAACTATCGGAATCCTTTGGGTTCTTTCGAAATTAGAAAATTGTAATTTACTATCAGGTTGTGGTAAAACAGTTTTAACTCTAGCACAGTCGTGAGAGCAAAGTTTAGACTCGGTTGCAAAGTAAACAAAACACTCATCGCATAAATAAATTTTGGATTTATGTTTAGTTAATTGCTTATGTAAAAGCTTTTCAAAATTCTTAATCAAACAGAAATGATTTCCAGAGCTTTCTTGAATGAGCAATAAGTTTACGTGAACAAACTTGCGTTTTAAAGTTTTGTATAATGGACCTATAACTTCATTGTCATTTGTTAATCCGTAAATATTAACTGATATATTTGGGTTATTTTTTTCGAATAGTTTTATGTCTTGGAAACAAGGAGGAAAAGACATGCCTGATACATTCAGTATATCTCTGTAATGTGGGTATGATGAGACACGATTCGGGTTTTTTTTGGCTGGATACATATGCGCGATAATACACCATAGGAAACAATAGCTATCTTTATTTTGTATATTCAAACATGACTTTGTGTTACGAATTTTTTCGGGCAATACTATGTATTTATTTATTTATTTATTTATTAATAGGCACAACTACAGAATACAATTTAAAGTACATGCTACACAATTACAAGCCAAGTTTCATATTAAAACTGTATCCCGATAAGGGTTGCGCACAGCATTTACTTTTATATAAATCTAAATAAGAAAAAAAAGGATACTCAAACATGCACACATAACTGCTGTTTTACAATTTTAATAAAAGAGTTTAGGTTCTGCGAAAATATGTCTAAACTGCTACTATTAGCATTATATGATCTACACATTCGAAATAGCGGATCATTGTATGTCACATTATTGCCACAACATGGCTCAAAAAATAATTTACATTTTCTCTTACTACCAGTTGTTTTAAAAAGTACATGGCTCAACAACTCCCCAGCATCCCACTGATTATTCAAAATTTTGAACAATATTGATAAGTCCTGAACTTTACGTCTAGATTCCAAAGTACTAATTTTAAAATACTCCAGTCTGGATTCATATGTAGATAATTTACGTCTCATGCCTAATTTTGAACTCAAATAACGTAGAAAACGTCTTTGTACGGCCTCTAATCTATCTGTATGAGTAGCGTATTGAGGATACCAAATAACAGAATTGTACTCCAAGACACTTCTTACCAGACCAAAATACAATATCAACATGCTTTCCGGTTTGCGAAACGGTTTTGCAGTTCTGAAAATGAAGCCAATAGTCTTATTGACTTTAGATATTATGCTTTCATAATGATGTGTGTAACTTATTTTAGAATCCAACCATACTCCAAGATCTTTGACCAGATTCTGGCGGTTTAAAATAATATTATTAATTTTGTAGGGATATTTAATTGTCGATTTTTTCTTGGTGAAAGTTATGAGGCAGCACTTTGCAACATTCAACGACATGCCATTGTTCATGCACCAATTATGAACTTTGTCAATATTACTTTGCAAAGATCTTGCATCATCAATACTCATTACTTCATTATATATTTTGATATCATCAGCATAGGCAATACATTTACACGTTATTGATTCTATTAGGTCATTAATATACATTACAAATAGTAGAGGCCCTAAATTGGAGCCCTGCGGAATCCCAGATGTAGATTGATATGGAAAGGAATCATAGCCATGTACCGCTACTAGTTGTGTTCGACGAGATAGATAGGAAGTCAGCCAGCGCAATAGAACACCATGGATACCAAGATGATGCGCTTTATGACAAAGTATTCCATGGTCGACCTTATCAAATGCCTTGGCGAAATCTGTGTACAGTGAATCTATTTGTACATGCTTGTTGAAGGCCATATTTAAATCATGAACATAAGACAAAAGGTTGGTGGTAGTGGAACGTCCAGCTACAAAACCATGCTGCCGATTACTTAATACTGGTTTTAAATGGTGATACATATATTTATAAATAAGACTTTCAAAGACTTTAGCAAGACAACTAAGTATACTTATTGGCCTAAAATTTTTTACATCCATTTTGTTCCCTGATTTGTGTATCGGCACTATTTTGGTAATTTTCCACAGTTCTGGAAAATAACCACTTTTCATGCTAGAATTGTACACGTGACATAATGGTTTCGTCAAAGCCTCACTACAATTTTTTACAAATATTGGCGGTATTCCGTCGGGCCCAGCCCCCTTTGTAACATCTACAGATTCAAGAGCTATTTTTATATCTTTTTCCGTTAATATTATAGAAGATATAGATGTAGTGAACTCAGGAAAATTTGGTTTATAAGCATTTGTAGAAGGTTCATTATAAACAGAAGAGAAATGTCTCGCAAACAGGTTTGCTATATCCTTACCATTATAAGCGTAATCAGAATTATAGTACATTTGGTTTGGCAAACTATTAGTTGCCTTTTTTGATTTCGTGTATCTCCAAAAAGTTTTTACATCTGTTTTAATGCCATTCTCTATTCTTTCCAGATATGCTCTATAACACTTATCAAATTCAGTTTTGGCCCTAGATCTAAGCATAGAAAAAGTGTCGAAGTCACGTGGATTGGCATATTTTTTATATTTGGCGTGATATTTATTTTTTTCTTTCAATAGTTTTACTAAAGGACGAGAGAACCACGACGGCCAAGAGTTACATATCTTAATTTTTGGAGTATATTTTTCAATTATGTCCCATACGTGGTTATAAAATACCTCTAAGAACCTATCACAATCCAAATGAACGTGTTTCTCCCAATCCACTTTATCTAGGTCAGCATTACAGGCATGGAAATTTGCTTTATGAAAACAGTATTTATCACCAGGGAATTCTTTTAACAATTTTTGTTTACTAATGGATACAGTGATTTCAAGAGGTGGGTGATATACGTCAACGCGACTTAACGGTTGAGCCTCGTTGACAATACATGGAGTCTGGGAGTGGCTTAATACAAGATCCAATATTCTGTTCTGAGAATTAAGAATAAAATTAGATTGAGTCAAATCTGATCTTGCTATAAAATCACGCAAGGTGCATATTTTAGAATTAGTAGAAGTAACAGGACCTTCACAAGACCAGTCTATCTCAGGAAGATTAAAATCACCAATTATGATTGTTTTTTCTGATGTCGACTGAATAATGCTTTCAAAACTATCCAACAACTCTATGAATTGCTCATTTTGAATATATGACGGTAAATAAACCGCACATAAGTTTAAAGTAGTATGCTTCATCTGCACACTTACCCAAATATTTTCCAAAGGCGTGTGACACCGTAACTTCTCAGCACATACCAAGGACTTTTTAACTGCAATAAGCACACCACCGCCATGTGATTTGTTATACTTTTTCATAAAATCGGCGGATCGGTCCTTACGAAAAACGGTATACCTATCATCAATTATTTCAGAGGAAGCTACAGATTCATTCAACCATGTCTCACACAAACATATTACATCATAATTATTTGCCAATATTGATCCATATATATCTGATGTTTTAGATTTAGTACCTCTTATATTTTGAAAATAAACAGATAATTTGTCTTCCATTTAAAATTTAAAAATGACTAAGATAGTATTAAAAAAAATATAGAGTAACATTTATTTTAGCGAGTCCAACACCTTTTCACACTTAACATGAACAAACGGCGATGATTCATTTTTACGTACGAATATACGACCGTTACGCACCCACACGAATTTATAGGCCAACTGTTTAGCCTTAGCTCGAGCGGCGGCATGCAGCGATTTGTTGGCTGGGGACAGATGCTCAGAAACGTAGATAGGTACAGTTGGTCCGCTGAAATCCAGTAAAGATGATCCAAGTTTATTTTTCGGATTGGACTTATTATAGCGTGAGACAGCCGAGTAGAACTCATCGCGACATCTCACGCTTCTGAGTTGGACAACAATGGCTCGCGGAGTATTGCTTTCTCTGTTTTGTGAGCAACTCTCGTGCAATTCAATATATCAGTATCTTTCAACTTTAGCGCTGCCACATTAGCGATTTTGTTAACAATGGTTATAATATTTTCATTTTTGTGCTCTGGGACTCCTTGGATCTCAATGTTACTGTTCCTTAAGTATTGTTCCATTGAGTCTAAGCGCTCTGTCATAAGAGATACTGTTGATCTCAGTTGTTCACATTCATTTTGCATATTTTTATAGTCAATCATTATTGTGCTCGTGGATTTAATCAATTCATCGTATTGATTACTAATGTATTGTACCGAATTATGTAATTCATGCAACTTTTCATTGATAGGAGACATTTCCGAACGAATGGCGGCTTTGATTTCGGTTTTTATCAAATTAGTGAGGTCACTATCCAAGCATAAATTTTTATTGCGGCTTCTATAAGTTATGCAATCAATTGGAGAGTCTTCCAACACTTGGCCAGAGGAAATACTATCATTGCGCACCGGTGTATTAGTTTTGTCACCAATTTTAGGTTTTTTATTAACACATTCCGGACAAATCCAGGATTGTTTACGTTCACTTCCTGCACCATAAAAGCTGAGAAACCGCTTCTCATCCATGCCAGCGCAGAGAATATCGTATGATTTTCCGCATTTCGAGCATTTTAGGCATTGTTTGCCTTTTAGAGGATTAAGGCATCCAGCGCAATTAACTTGTTTTGACGCCATGACAAACACCACCCAAACTATCAGCAGTGTTAAAACTTGCGATTCTTCAAGTCCGGCCGGTGGAGTTCACGACCTCGCGAGAAGAAAGTCTTAAGCGCCGTGTGTTCCAAAGCGCTTACGCGTTTCACTGAGTCACTTTACACAGCCCGTTGTTGGAGCGACGATAACACAAAATGTTTTCTTCGATTGTTGTAATTCACTATAATTTACGGTCCACCAAGTGAACTGTTGTGTAAAATAGTTGAAGCACACCAATATTGTTGTTGTAGATGAAAAATTTATATGGAACAACGGTTTTAAACTACTATTTAGACAAAAAATCGGGAGCGTTTATTAAAAGCTGTTAGCGCTGTCAAAGTACCCGCCGGTATGAGCCAGCTCTTAATGGATTATACTTATTAATATTGATTTCCAAGTGATCTATAAAGTCAATTGTCCATCCCGATTCAGAAAGCTCGAATTCACTACATTTAGTTAAGAGTTTCTCTGCATAATTTTTGTAAAGCGATTTTAAATCAGTGTTCTCAAAAACTGTAAAGTATGATGTATTAAATGATTTTAGCGATTTTTCTTCAGTTTTAGGTAAGGTATACGATGCAAAAAGTTCTAGGCTGACTTTTAACGCCCTATGCGTGTTAAGAGACCTTTTTATAAGATCAAATACAGTTTGGGATATGCTACTTAAAAAAAAATCTGGCGTGAGGTAAACGTTCAAGGAATTAACTCTGTAACTAATAATCCTGTTCTTAAAAGCAGTTGCTATTACTTGAACATTTTCGAATTCAGAATTTATGAGGCAATTCGATTTATGAATATTACTCTTTTTATGAGACGCTAACTTTGAAACATTGGTATTACAAGCTTTACAAAAAACCATTTTTACTTCTAAATAATAATCCTATCTATTTGCTAGAATAATATCAAATACTCATTAATTATTTTTCTCATTAATAAATTGTTATTTTTATTTCATCATTTATACCATGTAAATCATTGTGGAATTAAACATGTATCAATATAAAATGTTTTATTGTTATGAGTAATAAGATTATATTAATTAGGCGAGTAAATAATGTAGTCATCCATACATAAGTCTAGGCGACTAAATAGGTATAAAGCACATTAAACAAAGTACATAGGTGCCTAGGTATCTAAGAAAAAAAATTAGCGGGATACATGATTGGCTGGACTGAGGCGAACTCTTGCTTCACAGCTTGCACCATGTTGGTGGTAGCCCGCCATACGGGGGTGCCTGAGTTACAGGCGAGCTTCACAGCCACTAGCGCGTTTTTCCAACGTTCAATCGGCGGTAGCTGCTCCACTTCTTGAGAGTTATATACGCGGAGTTCTATATAATATTCCCCTTTTTTCGTAGGATTACGTTGAGTTGTGAATCCGGAGGCTCCTCTCTGCGTTAAAAAGCTTCGAAGGCGAGCTGCGCGTAGTGGCGGTGGGTCAAAACAGCTTTCTTCATCGATCTGTAAATATAAAATAAGATAAGTTTTTTACAAATTTATATAATTTATTTGGTGCCTAGAAGAAAGAATTTTTTTTCTATTTAAAATGCGTTTAAGGGAAAATATGAATATTAACTGATGTTGATATACAAAATAATTAACCTTTGCTGTAAAGTGCATGTGAAAATCCGCCACATTGGACCGCCACTTTGACTTGTTATGTGATAGGCAGCAGATGAGCAGACGGATCGCCTGATGGTGAGCGATTGCTAGCGCCCATCGACGTTCGCAACGCCAGCGGAGTAACAAGTGCGCTGTCGGCTTCTAAGCTCCCCTTTCCCTCGGATTGAGCCTGCGTGCCCTCACTCACTCGATGAAACATGGCAAAGACTTACACTTTCACAAATCATGTTAGGATGAACTCACCGCGTTATCAGCAACTGGTTCAGGGCGTTTTCGTTTGACTGCCGGCTGCGAAGCAGGGATCTCTTCGTCATCCGATTCTGAGCAGCTCCCGAACAAGTGCTTGGCGGTTATAACGGCTTTCTTCGGCTTGGCTGTCCGCTTCTTTGAGCTTTCGCTCTTTTTCACCGCACTTTTCTTGGCTGTAGTTGACGCTGCAGGCGACGGTGCAGGCTGCGGCGCCGGCGCAGATGAAGGCTGAAGAGCTTTCGACGTTTCAAAATCTGTTGTCGAATTTCTTTCTACTTCATCTTCCCAGAATGGATTTTGCGACCAGCCAGGCCTGTTAAAAATAAAATCAAGTTGTTATCGAGTGCACTAAATGGGAGGCAAATATTAAAAAGTAATTATTAAAGAACGAATTAAATTTGGTAAGTGCCGAGCCGAGTGAGTGTGGGTGCTGGAGGAAAGGTGGCAGCGCGCTTGTAACTCCGCAGGCATTGCGAGTGTCCATGAGTGACGGTGACAGCTTACCATCAGGCTATCCGTCTGCTCGAATGCCACGTTATCAGGTCTGCCATCAGGTAATCCGTCTCCTTGTCTGCTGCCGATGAATAAAAAAAAAATAATTTATTAATATTTTTCACTTACTTACATTATTTTTTTTTTCTAGCAATTATTTCCGATGGACACAATCTTGAACTACTCTTCCGCTGTTGATGCGTAAAGTGGAGTGAATGCTGGAGCTCGGGCTGTTGCTATTTTTATGCACTAAAATCCTAAGGCCGTGATCATATACGAACGATTTGCATTTTCCATGTTTAATTAATTCACTTTAATTTTTCAAATTTTTCTAAACTCATCTCAATTAATACTATCAATAAGACCCATTATTCATCGCATCCAAATATATTACAGATACTCAATTGTATACCTCAGCTTTACTATCCTTATTTGGACACAAACTGTCCGGAGCGACCGCGGCGACGCGATGTCTGAGCAATATGATACGAAATTTTTATATGGTAATGGAATGATGTCCAGCATAGATAGACCCCTGTCACATGTATCAACTTATATTGGATCTTCATAAATTTATAAAGAAATACCAAAATAAGCTGATATTTAGCATCACAAATCCTCCTAAAATGGAAATAAAATAGAATAAATATAACTCATATTTTAATTTCTGGATAAATTGAAAAAAAAAAAACTGCGTGAAGCGAAAAAAAAAATACGGTTGAATACTTATTTTTAGTATATTTAGGCGCCAATCAATATTTTTAATTTCATTAATTTACCTACTAAAACATTTTATTAGGTAATTTAATATATTACCTGCTAGATGATGATGCTAAAGATGCTGCGATGGTTGCGTATATTATCTGGATGAAAAGGTTGGCAGCATACTTGTAACTCCGCGGGCGTTGTAGGTGTACATGGGCGATAGCAATTGCTTACCATCAGGTGATCCGCCTGCTCGTCTGCCACCTATTGCATAAAAAGCATTCTAAAACCACTAAAGCCATCATCACACCTAAACACACTACAATCGGATCGAGTATGGTTATACAGAATATCTATGTGCGTATATTATTATGTATTCTATAATGATATATAATATATTTCGTTTTCTTAAGAACCTAGCTTACCTTAAGTAGGTATTTCCTACTTCATCAGTTATCTATTAGTCTGTGAAAGACCCATCACGATCTGCCTCAACAGTTTGACATTCCAAACATTAAAAAGGCTTTATTATAGACATCGAATATACTTTCATAATAATATTGTTTTAAATTATAAAAGAGTTGTTTTAGGATTACAAACGACAAACGATATTTATTTTTTATAGAATTACTTAATAAGTACCTCTATTATAAAATGTACAGTCAGCCGCTCATCAGGTGGTTAGCACAATCTGTCAAATTTCCTCAATTGATATTGAACCAAATGTGTCTGTTATTAAGGCGAGAATCGATTGATGAAATTCACCAGATTTGTATACATTGACGCGTGACTGTTCGCAGATATATTATTTATCTAATCGCAGGTATGCAAGTCTTACCACGCTACAAACAGTCAACGAACATGTCATTTAACTTTTTAAGGCGTTAAAATTTAAGGCGTATTACATCCATTTCTTTTTCTTTTTTGTTTTCTTGACGCTGTATGTAGATATCGCTAAGACGATAACATACTACAACGCGCAGGTATGTAGGGCTGCATATAAATACGCGTCGCTCTAATTAGGAAAGTTTCATTGCAGATGAGACCCATATGCGAGAGCGCTTGCGTTGTTATATTAATTTTAGTAGCGGTATATTAATGATCGACCGCGATCGCGATCCTACCGTCAAATTAGATACCTAAGTAATGTAAGTTAAAGAAACATCTAATGAGTTCACGTGTAATATAGACTGCGCAAACTTGTAATGTAAGAAAGAAAAAGTTAAACACACGGCAAACTTACACTTAAACGTACGCAAGACACATGGGCAAAGCGCCTGTCACGAGCCTTGTAGGAGTGTATATATGGGGAGTTCTGCCGCACGGAACCCGAGCGAAGAGTAGAGTATATATGGGGAGTTCTGCCGCACGGAACCCGAGCGAAGCGAGGGTGAAGTGAGGCAGAACCCCCATATATACTCTACTCATGATAGTTTCCTCACAATATTACTTAAAGGCTTATATTCAAATAAGCAATCGTTCAGTATCAAACAATAGGCGGAAGTCTGATCAGGTATTTCCGCGTCGGCTTCTATTTCAACTCTTACATCAACAACAGTCGTTTTCAAATGATCAATTTGGCGACTACAATCAATTACAAAAATTGGGGCCGTTTCTTTGAAAGACTTCAAATTCATCAAAGGTTCGGGTCGACGTCCATAATAAGACTGTTGAAATCTTGCATATTGTTCGTATATTAATGAATATTTGTTTTCAGAAAAACTAATGTTTAGACTTTCGTATGGATAGTAGGTTGAGTTTAAGAAAACTCTTACGTCACGTATATTACAATGATCGAATTCTGCCATTGACATAGTGGCATTATGTTTACGATTCGTTTGTAAAGCTATCACGACCATACGCGGTTTTTCAATCTGTGAAGAAGTTTTAATAGACCAAGTATGTTTTCGGGTTTTAGGCAATAATGGGTATTCGTACAAGTCCCAATTACGAAATGCAAGTGTTATCGCTCGATCTCTTTCTAAATGTTTTAATAAATTAATTCTTTCACGGTCTGATACTTTAACATGCGGAACTCGCCAGACAATTTTATCTATAATTATATCTTGTACAACTTCCCCGGCATTTAACTTCAAAACGTTAAGATTTGTGTTACTTCTCAAAAGAACTAATTCATGTTTGCAATTAACAATGATTTTTTCATAATCTTCTGCGAATCCTAATATTTTATTTAGTGGAATAGAAGCTGAAAATACACCATTATTAGTATTGGATATACCACTAGGGGACCAACCCCAAACATTTGCACATTTAGACTCGTTATCATTTAACGATAAATAAGATTTTATTGTCGTTGTAATGCCTGCATTTTTTATTCTATCTATTTCAATACCGTTTATTTCATAACGGATGTCTTGAAATAAAAATAAGGCTGGATTGTTAGCGAAATGCACATTTGATACTCTTTCTTTTTCTTTTGTACTACTGTTATGTTTGTACACATCAGCTCTGCCCTCGATATACAAACTGCTGAGCGCAGGTAACACGTACAAATCTTGCTGATTAATCGGTATCCGTATTTCATCATTCTTGTTGAAACTTGTCACATATGGCTTGTATGAATGAAATTCAAAACTTTCAATGCTGTTGTCATGTGATGGAGATTGAGCAATATTTAAAACATTCATTTTAGCAATCCAAGTATCTTTAAAAAAGCCTTATTTCTTTTGGTCAGCTTCTTTTTAGTATGGAGTGGTGCTCTTTTATGCAATGTTTTTTTGGAACTGATTTGATTTCGAGAGACAGCTGGGTTTTTATAGAAATTTAACATTTTTTCCTGAAGTGTAAATACAGCTGTACTTCTTCACCACGTAGGTTAATTTGTTTATTTTCTCCGTCTAATAATCTTATATTGATAGCACTTATTGAACTATGATTAACAGGAAAGTAGATTAAGTTTTTAGGTATTTCGATTATTCGGTAGCCAGGTGGCACATTTGGCACAAATTCATAAATTATATGACTTGCTTTCCCGTTCACAAATGATCCGCTCACAACATCACATTCGATGCGTACTATTGTCGTAGGTAAAATGTTTACGGGATACCGAGATTCGGTTTTTATATTCGCTTTTACAGTTTCAAGTCCAAACCCCAAGATCTTGCCAATCGAATCTGATTTATCGAAACAAACATCTTCCGAACAGAATATACAAGTTTTCAAAGTATTGTTATTGGCAGTTAGTTTCAATGTAGCATTTTTTATGTTACTTTGAAGATAATCACAAATGTCTTGTAATTCATACGATCCTTCAGGTATTTTTATTACTCCATCATTTCCGTAATAAAATTTATTGTTTCTTTCATCTATATTAGGAATAGAGTTAAACGTAGAAAAATATAGAAGACCGCACTCATACTCCCCCCTCAATTCTAATGTAGGTGAGTAATTTGTTATTGAAGAAGCGTCTCTACCAGTTATAGACACAGTGAAAGACATGATTATACTGATAAAGATTCTTTATTTTATTCATTATTTAAACGTTTTTTCCAATAGTTTTTTAAAAAATTTAAACAGAGATGACCACAATTTACAGTGCCAAACATTTGATATTGTATAAAATTATAACTAATTGACATGTTTCTTAGATAACTTATTAATTCTAATGGAGGGTTTAAGTCACCAAAACTATCAAAGTATTCGCAGTAATCATTTTCTTTAACGTAGGCTACCCAGTGTGTTCCTGAATTATCAGAGCTATCCAGATTTAAAACCGCACATTCTATTTTTCTTGGTTTCTTTGGAAGTGTATTTCTCATAAATACTCCTCGGAAATATGGAATATCAGTAGCATGCTCTAATATATCTAAATCTGTCAGTGCACGTCTAGGCAGCCGTTTAACTAGTTTTTTGATGGTTTTAAATATAACCCAGCACCCTTTTTATGAGGTTTGATGTATAATCCCTTGCCAAGAGCCACAGATTCCATCATCCTGTTATGACGTTCAGACTCTTGAAGACTTTTCTGAGCAGCCTTAGAGTCGTTCACTGCTTTTGCTATACCAGCAGCCCCACCTGCCAAAGAACCCAAAGCCGACAAACCCGCAAATATCGGGATTAAAGGTAGCAGTCCTCCACATTTTGGTAGAGGAATACAGCGAGGCAAGCGTGTATCTTTTTTATTCTTAAAAATTTTTTTAGCTGCGGCGTATGCGCACTTTATAGCGGTAAGACTGCTCGCGGATTTTAACTTTTTTAGTTGAGATTTAATTTTTTTAACAGCTGTCATAAATGAACGTGCACCCTCACCAGCCTTGAGTTTTGCTTTCATTGCATTTTTTACTATCCATGATGCTACTTTTTCACCCTTCTTAGCGTCTTTAGCGTTCAATCTTTTCTTGGCCATATTAAAAAGTTTTTTATCAGCTTCTCGTCGAACGTTTAAATCGTAGTTGTTGTAAGCGATATCGTGGTACATACAAGCTTGGTCTAACTTATTTACACCTCTTTCACCCCTTTTTAATCGTTTATTAAGCTTTGTGCCGGGACCACAGAATTGATAACCAGGTAAATGTAGTTCGAACGGTAAATTGTTTATAACGCTGTCTATGATACCACTTCCCTCCTTCATTGATATGTTTAGAATGAATAGATTTTTTTCTTAAAATATATTTATATTACAAACTATCTGGTTTTTGTTTATCCAACTATTCTCTTCATTGCTGAGACCTAACCATTTTACAAAATATTTATTTCCTTTTCTTTTAATAATCTTTTCGATGAGGTAAATATCAGGAAATTTAGTTTTTTGTAATTCAAACTCATAAAAAGCGCCCAAAATAACTTGCTTACGCTTGTCTTCCAAATGATAAGTTGGTGGATTTGTATCATTTACCTTTGCTACTTTAAATATTTCCGTTGACCAGTTGGGAGTATAACCTTTATAAAAATCTCCTTTAAATTTACTTATACGTACATAATCACCAACTTGAAACTTGGGCTTTAAGTATTTTCGACATCTATACGCTTTGCTAATATTACACAATACAACCATTTCATTTTTTTTGTTTACATCTTTGGGCTTGAATTTTGTTATGCGATGAGTAGTGCTGTTATAGTTTTCTATCACAGTATTTAATAATTTGCCTAGCCATCTATAGCAGCCGTGTAAACTGAAAAATTTAAAGATGAGCGATTTTAACGTGCGTATTACACGCTCTACAATAGAAGCTTTTTTCACGGAGTAAGTAGAATAATGGTTCACATTATATTCTTTCAACAGCTGACCAAAAATGTTATTATAAAATTCTTTGCCCAAATCTGTTTGCAAATTTTTAGGTTTTCTAGATGCACTTTTAAATATCTGATGCATTGCGTTGGCAACACATTTTTTTTCTTTAGATTTTATAGGACTTGCCCATACATACTTTGACAAAGTATCTATCACTACCAGTATATACTTGTATCCTTTATTAAAATGTGAATATTTTTGTAAATCTATGAGGTCAGCTTGCCATAGATCATCAATTCCTTTTATAACTGTGCATCGACGCGGAAAATTTCTTCTAGCTGCTTTGTGTAGTTCATCAATTATGTCCTTTTTGCTCATTTTTATTTATTTTTAGATGGATCAAATTGTCTATTTCTGACTTGGAGTAAAATGATTTTTTCAAATGATCTGACGTGAATGTTTCTAAATTCTTCAAATGAATTTTAACTTCGTTCTTAATTTTTTGGATTTCATCTTTTAATTCTTGAACCGTTTTGTCTAAATATGCTTTGTTCACTGCTTCATCATCTTCAGTTGGATAAGAGAGTCCTTTTAATTTCGATGATTTTAAATCGTAGTGTCCCATATCTGATTTTAACAGTGTCTCGTTAATGCTTCCAATATATTCTGTCAATCGCAAACGCTTATGCACATGATGACCAAACTTATCTATATTCATTGCTGTCTTAATGGGTTGACTTCTGAAAGAATACTGCCTAATTTTCCTGATTTCTTCTTTATAAGTTCTACATTGATGAGACCAGCTCCATGCAGTTCCGAAATAATTGCAATTATTTCATTATTTACACTAGTGTTACCCGCTTCCCGAGATGCAAGTAGTAACTTTAATCGTTCGACTAACGCGTTTGGATCATCCCAGTAAACTAAATCAGTATTTGATTTAACTGTTTTTAAAATTGAAATACCTTTACCTTGCAGAATACTTTCTACACTTGTGGTAGGATTACGAGAGAATTTGAACAAAGGCTTTTTTACATTCGTATATTTAAATCCTTTATTGCTGTTTATAGGTTTTGAGAATTCACAATTACGTCGGTGAGCATTGGTTTCTATTAAAAGTAGCTTGTAATTTTGTAAATCATCGTCTGTTACCATATCTAGATTTGGTTTCTTTTTAAACAAAAGTTCTTTCAAGCCATTCGTTTTTTTGACAGTAAGTCTTCCAATTTTAAGAATGCTTCCATCATCATGAACACGGGTTTTACCTAGTAACAATTTAGCCCGATCATTTCTAACTCCAAACGGAACATCTTTCATTACTTCGGACGATGTTGACCATGATAGTGACTGATTTTTAACGCTTGGCGACGACTGTAGAGATTTAAATGATCCCTCGCTTATATTGTGATCTTCAGACGGTGATACAACTAGGGTTTTGTTGTAATCCTTATATTGCTCTTGTTCATTGTCTTCATCTTCTTCACTAACAGATTCATTATAATCTTCATCGGAGCCAAATAATGACTGGTTATCGTCTTCAAAAGACTGATTATTGTCAGTTTTACTTTTTTTCATCATGGGCTCAAAGTGTTCCTCTTCCATAAGAGGAATACATTTTTTTGTATTTGTCAGCAATGTAAGCGGTTCAACAATAGGTTTAAATATTGTTTCTAATGTTTTGCTGTTTGTATTTTCAACATCTTTTATCATTGCAACTTTTCTTTTAACAGCTGCTGCTGTTTTCACAATTTGTTCTTTTAGAGTTTTCTCCATTTCAAAGTATTCCGCTCTCTACCAAATCATGAATGGGAGTGGTCTATAAACTAACACAGTTGCCTTTTATGTGTGTTCATCTATCACTATGAATGTATCGAAAGCCGATCGGTAACATCCGTTATTTTTGTCGCAATCTTTATTAATTACAAGATAGTTGAATGGTTTATTCCAAACGGTTGAGCACATCTCTCGAAATTGGGACCATGACATGTCAGACCCAACATGCTCTTCATAAACGTGTCTTAAATTAATGTCATCTTGCTTAAATAAAATGACAAGATTTGAATTGTCTCTTACAAGTTGTTTGGGAATTTTTGTGTAAGTTTGATTGATGTAAAAGCAATCTATATTTTATGCCTTCCCATGGCAAAATAATCTCTAATGTTGTTTTGATTCTCACAAGCAACGTCATCAAAAATTATAATAGAATCAGGCAAAGCGTCATGTGGACTTAAAATTTCACCATTATGATTGTATTTGCTAAACGATGTTCCGGGCACCATATACAAAACCTTTTCAAGATATAAATATTTCGGTTGATACAAAGATTTTGAATACACATAAAGATTACGGAATCTTGGTCCATTTTCACACAATAATAAACTTATCACTAAATTGGTTTTTCCGCTATTAGAAGGACCACAAACAATACAACGTATAGTATTCGGTAACAAATTTCCATGTCGTTTTGGTTCGTCAGGTGACGCAGGACAGATGCATTCTAATTTAAGCGAGTCTTTTTGTTTAACAAACTTCATTATTTCGTTTAATATGACTGTACTGTTGCATCAGTCACGATTGAATGACCTAAAGTTTTAACGGAACCCTAATTTAAATCAAGCATTGATTCGTTCGCACACCTGTCGTTTAGATTATTGTATTCATGTAGTATTAGGCTGGTATATAGCCTGAAGAGAGCTCAAGCGAAAGCTAGAGCTATCGAATGGCACGATAATGTAATTTAAATGAAGCGATGGTTCGGTCGCACACCTATCGTTCTCTTAGAATATTGTATCCATAATGTTATTGGGCTGCTATATCGCCTAAAGGGAGCTCAAGCGACCGAAAGGCGATATAGTCCGCCCAATAACATGCTACTCAGCTCCATACACAGCCTTACAAAATGCCGACCATTTGACCTCATAACTGGACATTTTGACCCCAGAAACCCCACTGACTTAGATTTGACGGAACGACTCTTACAACAATACTTACAAGAACACCGTAGTAAAATGGACACAGTGTACAACATCATACACAATACGTCATATGCTGAACGTGTAGCGATTATGGAACGCCGTAACTTAGACAGAGAACCTTTAACAAATTATAATCAAGACCAAACGGTACACGTTAAAAACCCTATAGCTAGTAGACAGAAAACTGCTCCACGCTATACACAAGATAAAGTAGTGACCAACTTACCAATACACATTTATACGTCCCGAAAACGCGGACCGATAGCCAAGACTCGGCTGAAACGAGATAAGAAAAATAACGACACGACATTGTTACAGGACCTTCTTGCTCACGATGGACCTCGACCAAGCACAAGCAGGTCCACTGACCCTTGACGCAATTCGACTTGACGACTTATCTGACGGACCTGGAATCCTTCCTTTTAAACTTGGCTCAACTAAAATAATTTCCCATGACCATACATTCCTACAGGAAATTGATATCGATATGATTTCACGACAAATCGATTTATTACAAGTTCAACTGACTGATTTATCTAATAAATTATCCAATAAAAATTATTCCATATTCAGACACCAAATTTTGCACCTGTTTAACAAACTTAATAAGACTGCTTTAGAATTAGAAACTTTTGAGCCAAGAAGAGCCAAAAGAGGCCTTTTTAATCCCTTAGGATCTTTTATCAAAAGTATATCCGGTAACCTTGACAATGAGGACGCTCTGAGATTCGAAAATGCTCTTACCATTTTGCAAAAGAATAATCAAGATATTTCGTTAAAATTCAACAAGCATATCAGTTTATGTAAAGAAATGACTCTCCAACAAACTCAAATTCTAAATAATTTGACCTCAAATCAAGAAAAATTGTACAAGGCAATTAATTTAATCAGTAGCACAGTCCTTAATGATAAGGAACTTATTCTGCAGTTCTCTCAAGTTTCTCAATTATTTAGCATCGTTTCTGAAAACGTTCAGGAACTTTCATTTGAGATAAATAGGATAAGTAACATTATAGCTTTTAGTCGCAAAAATGTAATGCACCATTCTATTTTATCAGTAGGCAATGGACAACATTTCATATTTTTGACATGTCCATATTGTTTTTTTATATGAAAGTAAACATAAAATGAACAGACCCATATTTTTTCTTTTTTCAAAATTTGTCCATTTTCATACATAAAATAATTATTTAAATTCTTTTTATTCTAAATAGACGTAAGCGCCAAATGACGTCATCGGACGGCTGAATACAGCGATATTCCTTTGCTTATCATTGTTTTAATAAAAAAAAGGTACTACTGTCAAAGGTAAATAATACTAGTGTCAACATTGTCAACGTCATTCATTCATTAAACGTTGACAAGTTGTCTTTTTTTTGACAGTCGCATGTCATGGGTTTGGCATTTCGTAAATTTAAAACTATAATGTGCTAAGCAAAGAAATATTTTACATTCTGCCATCCGATGACGTCATCTTACGTTTTTTAGTTTTTAATTTTTTTCTCAGTTAATAAGCAATATAAAAAATGAATAAATATATATTCGAGCAGCGGAAAAATAAATAAAGAATTGGTATTTTTTGTTTCAGAGCTTAGCAATTTTGAAATGTTGTCCATTTAAGAAGTATGTTAAGCAAATTGAAACAGCTGTATAACCCCAGCTCATTACTTAATTTGGATATTAGGTTTTACTACGATTTAATTTCATTAGGTTCTTATTTTATTGATAAGAAAATCGTAATCGTCCTAAAGTTTCCTATAATGTCCCTTCAAAGTTATGACTTATATAAATTTTGTCCTGTCCCGAATAAAAAATCCGAAGTTATCCTTCCTCCATTCCGATATATGGCTTCCAATTCCCAGGAATTTGCGTACATGGAGGCTGAATGCCCGAAGATTGACACTTGGTACATATGTAAGCAGCAGCTTGGCCATCAGATCCGGACACACAGTGACTGCGTCTTCAACCTTATTTATCATCAGCATACAGCGGACTGCCATCCCACATCTATTTCGCTCCTGAAGGAAGCACTCCTGGAACTCGACAGCCAGCATTACGTCTTATCACTACCTAGCGAGATAAGAATTAAATCTTCATGCAGACAGGAAAA
The DNA here is from genome assembly GCA_019059595.1 of Marasmia exigua. NCBI lineage: Eukaryota > Metazoa > Arthropoda > Insecta > Lepidoptera > Crambidae > Marasmia > Marasmia exigua. The sequence goes on from JADPWL010003101.1 coordinate 97,790, forward strand.
TTACGAAATCCTAAAAGGTAGCTACTTAGCAACGATTCCAAGAAATGGCAGCATTCGCACACCTGAATTCACAATCGTTAACAGCGATGACAAATCCCGTGGGCAACCTGTTGAAATCATGACATTCCCAGAATCAATCCCAATGTCAGCAGATTCAAAAAAACAGCTACCGCATTACAATTTCACAACGACCGATTTGAATAAATTGCACAATATTCAACATCAAGTACTTATGGACCCACCTGTCGAAATCAACTCCGAGAACTTATCCAGCTTATACCGCACAACGATACCTACCTACATCATCGTGTTGTTAAGTGCACTTGCACTCTTTAGCCTTGCATATTACATGAAGCGGCAATTGAACCAAAAGCAAATCATTTCCTTACAATCTCAAGAAATTGAAATGGCTTCAGCAGTATCCACAGCACCTATTGCAGATAAAAAAGCCGCAACATTTGCTCTCAACCTTCGCAAATAGTTGCTCATCTAAGAGGGGAGGTGTTACGAGTGCAAGCCTCGTCTACGTCACGCCTACGTCACTACATATGTACATACCATGAACTGATTCATCGGTGCAACTGGCCCGATTGTGAAATCATTCTATGGAAAATGCTGAGCGGACAGTTTTCAGCGATGGGAAACTTTTGGACAGTTCCTGGTGGTCTTCAAGCTTCAATCGCGGAAGCAACCGGACGTACTTAGTCTTAAGTCTGATCATCGTGATCAAATTAATTGTAATTAAATTAAGAAACTTATGTAATACATATTCAATTTAATAAACTATATAATAATTATAAATCTACCTTTTTTTTAAAATCCTACCCGACGGCCCGATTCCGTAATTTACACACTAATGTTTGTACTGTGCGGGGATCGAACCCGCAACCCTTGGACCAAAGGCAGCGTAAATTGGTGGGTTAAAATTATAATATAGGTGTAGGTAATAACAAAATAATTTTGACTTCAAACAAACATAAGTAATATGTTACAATATGTTATGCATATATCTACAATGAATATGTTAAATACGCTGCCAAGAAGTTACATATTTCTTCGGCCATCCTAGTGTGTAAGTGAATGTCCACATTCAAAACACATGATAAAGTATCTTGTACTTATAACGATTCACCATGATACAACACTGTCAAATCACACACAAAGATGAAAACATCACTACACTCATCATGCGACGTAGCTGTCGGGAATGGCTGCTCTCCGATTTGCGCACACGGGGCGCAGTGACAGTTAACACAATCGACACACACAGGGTGTTAGCATTTATCCTTTACGCTCACAGGGCGTAGTAAATTGGTTTCGTCTCTCCAACGCACGCAGGACTTTGAGGACGGCAACCATTTCAAAGAAAAAACGCACAGGGTTTAGTATATTCCATCTAAGCTCACAGGGCTTAATCAGCTCCATTCTTCACGCACAGGGTGTAGTATTCGACGAACAGAGCACACAGGGCAGGCTCCAGGACAGACAAAACCACATGCATCGGGTGTGGTAATATACTTCCGTCCAGTTTGACATGCCGCCGGGATACCTACACCCGAAGAATCATAGTTGCTTAATTAGAGGTAAAAGAGAGGACAGGGAATAAATAGATAATAAACAATTACAGATAAAAGTAAGAGACAGGGATATAAAGGAAATAGATGTAAGGATATGTATAGGATAGCAACTGAAAGTCAAGGAATTCTGAAAGTTACAAGTTCAGTTATTCAAATCGTCATTTTAAACAATTATTCAGTACAGTTTATTTCATAAAACGAATTGCAGTCACAATAATGAAGACACATAAATAACAGTTGAGTGGTTGAATGTTTAAAACCATTACTTATATAAATAAACCCTCGATACCAAGATCCCAAAAAAAACCCCAACCAACATTCCGACACATCGGTGTTTATGGTTATATAACCACCAATCAATGGAGCTTCAAAAATTCAATATGACCTCAATGCGGTTTTCGATCTTAGAACTACAATAAGAATGCTACATAAACATTCCTGCACAAACTGCGCGAGTATTAGTTATGATATATCTATTGCTCAGTAAAAAGAAGCAGGCGTTATTCGCCCGAGAAACCGGAATAATATTATTTGCTAGTTCTCCAATTACACGTAACGGGCGGATCCGTTAATTAATCATCTGTAATATTGGAATATTATATTATGTGTTTCTGTTAAAATATTCGCTATAAACAGTACACACAGTACATTTATAGTGAAATTGTAACCCATCTTTTACCATAGTCAACATCTGATTCTAACGGCAAAGCTGAAATGCGCGGGTGAAACCGCCCGGAGATTGGCCGGTTGCAAATAAGTAAGTAGGTACATAAAAGCCATCAAATTTAATAGGTGCAACTGGTAAACACAGTGAACATGACCCAATGCAGGTCGTAAACCTGCTCATCCCGAAAGAGACATAACATACACAAACGTAATGTGAATAATGCCTATGATGATGTAAAATAGTATATGAAAATATGTGTTTACGTACCTTTTTCGCGAAAAACAAACCTTGTGGGCGTCACAATTCGCGTCACGCTTCTGATATAATAAAAAATCAGACCTTCAGATAAAGTATAACACATTTATTCAAGTATTTTAATAGAACAACCAATACATTCATTAACAATAAAATCTTAGGTTGGAATCGGTTGTATTTTTTTCGACCATAGACATAGAGAAGACAACTTATAATTACTTTTTTTTTAATCTTTGAAGGCAATAGTTTCAATCATTCTGCAAAATCAAATCTAATATTTTGCAATGCTAACACTTCTGATGTCGGGAGGCGGGGGTCAGACATCGTAATGAAAATCCTTATGATTTTGAACCTTATATTTCTTATCAAAATCTGCTTAGCGCTAACTTAATTAGAGCTATAATTGTACTTCAAATTAACGATTAATTCATCTAATCATTAATTGTAATAATAATTAATTCGAAATTAATTATTTAATCGTCTAGGATAAGCCGCAAGGTACAACTAGTGCACCGAGCCACGCCAGAGCCAAGACTGCCGTCCGCCCGCCGCGTGCAGTGGCTTTTATACCCGTTTCAAAACAAGTCGAGCGGTGGGGAGAGTGGGGATCGAACGATGCGTCAGGTAGCGGGCGCGCGGAGCGGGGAGCGGGGAGCTCGGTGCACTTGCCGTTCACATGTTTAGCAGCTGAATCCATGACAGGCGAATTGTACGACGATGCCGCCGTCATGTACAATGTTTAAAACTTGTTGGTCTAAGTAGAAGTCATACATTCGAATAAAAAATATGAATTCAAACAAGGAGGCCCGAAAATTATGTTAGTAAACCTTTATACACTTGTTCCTTCTTCTCATTTTAGCGTGTGATTTCCGGTTGCAGAGCTCAGGGTACGCTTAGACCATGTTTCAGAAACTATCCGAAACGTGCAGATTTCCTCACGATGTTTTTTCTCACCGCCAAGTTTTATATATTAGTTCCATCACAAAATATATCTTTCTTTTATAATCTTAAACAAATCACGACTAGCCAATCGATTTTTAATTTCTTCTAAATAAACTCAATTTCTGAAAAAATGGCTCGCTAAATTTTTAACCTATGTATATAAATAAAATTAAATTGATGTTCTTTAGTCTGATAAAGCACTGCTAGACCGATTGAGCTGATTTTAATTTTGAAATTTGTCGTAGTCCAGGGAAGGTCTAAATCAGTCTTTCCCAAAGTGGGCGATAACGCCCCCTTGTGGGCGCTGCAGGTCTCAAGGGGGGCGGTAAGAGACCCAGAAAGAAAATGGGGGCGTTGTGTAGAGGCGCGAGGGGAATGATATAGAATTGAACGACAAGCTCATAACATCAAATAATGATACAGCTTACATGACAGACCTGTATAAATTCAACGACATGAATCTCCAACTGCAAGGCGATAACTAAATTTAATTAAAACAAAAAACGTCGTTGCTGCTTTCGCAGCTGCTTCTACACAAAAATAATCTGGGCAGACGTGAGTTTCACAATTTTCCAAATTTTACTGATAAATTTGGAAAATTGCAGTAACGACGAATTTTTTGCACTTTTGACTTCACCGAACGATACCAGGACATTTTGAACTTGGAAATACCAGACTGGGTGTTGGATCCGTTTTCAAATGTCAACACAGCAATGTCACCTCAGCTGGAAGAAGAACTTATATAATTGACAACAAACGAGGAAATAAGAATCAAGTTCAAAAATGGTTACCAAGAGTTTTGGCTACAAAAACCGATCCCGCAATTGTACTCTGGATTGTGGCCAATCGTTCAACGATTCCTGATAGCATTCCCATCGTCCTATTTGTGTGAACGTGGATTTAGTGTTGTGACAACACTGCTTACTAAAAAGAGAAATCGTTTGCTTGTTACCGAAAGTGGCGACATGCGACTCTTGAGTAAATTGGAACCTGATATCAACAAACTTATTAAACAGCATCAGATTCATCCTTCACATTTGTTTTTATATAAGGATTGATTATTTAAAGTTGCGTTTCAATAATCATTCTTATTGGCAGGTGGAGCCCGTAAGAGTTAACTTGAGACCTAAGCGCCGTTGTATGTTACCTACTGCGCTTAGGTTTCAAGTAGCGGGTTATAGTAAAAGTTTCGTATATAATTTTCATTTAATATACATATATATATATATATATATATATATATATATATATACATATATAGGTCACAATAATTAATTAATTTAATTTGAAGTTATAGTGGTTTTTAAATAGGTGAAAAAATGGGGGCGCTAAAAAAATATTTATTCCCTAAGTGGGCAGTAGACAGAATAAGTTTGGGAACCACTGGTCTAAATGGTGAGAAATTAAACAAAAAATAGGCGGAACGAAGTTCGCTGGGAGGCACTAGTTGGAAATAAAACTTATTTTTCTTTCCGCCAAAAATTATAAAATATTAATGAAATTTTATTTTCAGGTTCTCAAAAAAGGCTCTTACGTGTCTGAAGAAGATATTAGTTCGTTATCATAAAATGTGAGTAAGCATTCTACATACATAAATACATAAAAAAAATAATGAAACATTTTTTATCTGATAGTTAAAAATAAAAATTGTGTGTCGTTATTTTTTGATAATTGAAATTTAATTTAACTTTTAAGTATATCTACTGAATAAGTTTACTGTCTTTTTGAATTCTTATTTTTGATAATCATTATTTAAATCTCAACTGTTAATCATTCACATTGCAAAATTTATTAGGTATTTATAAACTGGAAATGTAGTAAATACAGTACACTCATGTAATACTTTATTTTCAATGGTTCAACAATACATTAATTTTTTTTTATTTTTTTTTTAGATTATTCAACTTTGGAGCCCTGTAGAAATTTGTTGAAGAATCCACCCTCAAGGATGAAGAAAGGAAGCGCTTCTATTTGTATTAAAAACTAATTTATTAAAGTAAAAAACCCAGTCCAATCCTACCAAAAAAGAAACAAAAAAAAAAAAGAATCCCGAATCCTGACTTTCAATTTTGTAAGTAACCATAATGTGTACCAAGGTACTATGTTGTGGTAAAGGTCAATCAACACTGAGTTAGGAGTCTGTTTGGTGCGTGATCTTACCACGGGCTCGCAGAGAGATACTTACCACGGGTCTCTCAACCAAACAGCTAGGCAGTGTTTGATGCGTGATCTTACCACGGGCTCGCAGAGAGATACTTATCACGGGTCTCTCAATCAACACTGAGTTAGGAGTCTGTTTGGTGCGTGATCTTACCACGGGCTCGCAGAGAGATACTTACCACGGGTCTCTCAACCAAACAGCTAGGCAGTGTTTGATGCGTGATCTTACCACGGGCTCGCAGAGAGATACTTACCACGGGTCTCTCAATCAACACTGAGTTAGGAGTCTGTTTGGTGCGTGATCTTACCACGGGCTCGCAGAGAGATACTTACCACGGGTCTCTCAATCAACACTGAGTTAGGAGTCTGTTTGGTGCGTGATCTTACCACGGGCTCGCAGAGAGATACTTACCACGGGTCTCTCAACCAAACAGCTAGGCAGTGTTTGATGCGTGATCTTACCACGGGCTCGCAGAGAGATACTTACCACGGGTCTCTCAACCAAACAGCTAGGCAGTGTTTGATGCGTGATCTTACCACGGGCTCGCAGAGAGATACTTACCACGGGTCTCTCAATCAACACTGAGTTAGGAGTCTGTTTGGCGCGTGATCTTACCACGGGCTCGCAGAGAGATACTTACCACGGGTCTCTCAACCAAACAGCTAGGCAGTGTTTGATGCGTGATCTTACCACGGGCTCGCAGAGAGATACTTACCACGGGTCTCTCAATCAACACTGAGTTAGGAGTCTGTTTGGCGCGTGATCTTACCACGGGCTCGCAGAGAGATACTTACCACGGGTCTCTCAACCAAACAGCTAGGCAGTGTTTGATGCGTGATCTTACCACGGGCTCGCAGAGAGATACTTACCACGGGTCTCTCAATCAACACTGAGTTAGGAGTCTGTTTGGCGCGTTTTAAGGGTTACTTACCATTAGTCTCTCAACCGAACAGCTGTAGTGTATTATTGAGACACTCTCCAACCGCAAAGTGAGCGTAGCGAACGAACGGTCAGCAAAGCTGACAAGGCGGGGGGAGAGTTCTCAATAATACACTACTAATGTTGTTTTGATTTTCACAAGCAACGTCGTCAAAAATGATAATTGAATTAGGTAAGGCGTCATGTGGACTCAAAATTTCGCCATTATGATTGTATTTACTGAATGATGTTCCAGGCACCATATCCAAAACCTTTTCAAGGTATAAATATTTAGGTTGATATAAAGATTTTGAATACACATAAAGGTTTCGGAATCTTGGTCCATTTTCATGCTATAGTAAACTTATCACTAAATTAGTTTTTCCGCTATTGGAGGGACCACACACAATACAACGTATAGTACTTGGTAATAATTTTCCATGTCGCTTAGGTTCTCCAGGTGACGTAGGACAGATGCACTCTAATTTAAGCCATTCGTTTTGTTTAACAAACTTCATTACTTTGTTTACAATGTGACTGCAGTGTTGCGATAGCTATAATAGAATGAGCTGTAACAATAACGTTCTCGTATTTTAAATCAATAATTATCTAGTCTAGGGCTGTTGGAACGAGAAAAGAATACAGCATGTATTCAACATTGTAAAACTTTACTCTATAATCATGTTCATTTGCTGAATAATGCACCTCGTTCTGAAGATGACATTGTACTTTCTCGCTCTCTTGATGTGAGATTGCAGCTTCTGCTGCAATCAAATGAAAGAAAGAGCGAGAAAGTACAATGTCATCCTACTACCAGTGTTGAAGAGTAGGTTCTCTTGTTATTGTTCGGTATCGGGAAACACTACGTGGATTATTAAATGAAAGATTGTATACAGGACGTGTGTGTTTATTGGCGGCGCGGGACGACTGCCGCTAAAAATACATTTACATTAAAAGCGCTATGCTAAGCTGAAACGGATACAATGTGTCCCTACAAGATGATGAGGGTGGAAGAACTCCAGGAGTTCCTCCAACTGGACGTGGCGGGCATCATTTCCGTCACCAACAAATATGGCAGCTTGAAAGGGACCTGCCAGAAAGCTCTAAAAGGCCATGCGGGAGGCGGCGAGCGAGCTGGCCAAGCGGAGTGTCTCGGATGAGACCACCGCCCTGCAGGCCCCTGTTCACCGCCTTGAGGAGAAACTATGCGAAACTCGTAAAGAGCTGGCCAGGCTGAGGGCTGGCCTACTTCCTCCTTAGGCCACTCCCACAGCCTTCGCTGCCCCCCTGGTCACTGCTCCCTCCACCAACAGATGGAAGCCAAACCGACCTGCCCCCAGGCCCACCTTACAGGAACAACCCCCCCGGGAGGAAATACTCAGGCCGCTTTTGGCGGAGCTCCTAAGGGAGCACACGACGGAGCAGCGCAACTTCACCCGCGCTGCCATCGCTGGCCTGGAGGATCGCCTCCTCCCGGCCTCGATAATAAGGCCGCCTTTAGAAGCGGACAGGCGCAGTGTCGCCGCCGCCGAGATCCGCCCGGAGGTCCTAATGCCCCCTCCCCCCTCCTTCTGCAAAGGGCAAAGGAGTGGGCAAGTCGTCAACCAAAAGGTTATCACCCACCACCTCGTCCGGCCCGGTGACGTAGGCCAAAACTTTCGCTGCGGCCCCCGCAGCACAGTCAAAATGTGAGGCCCCCAACGTCGGCGCCTCCTACTATGGCCGATGAGGAGCCTGCGGAATCTTCCTCAAATACTCGTCGGCCGCGCGAGGATCTCCTCCTACCCTCCACTACTGCAGCCAACGACGGATGGCAAACGCTGGGCCGCCGAACAAAGAGAACGAGGGCAGCCCCAGCCACTTCTGGTGGCACCGCGGCGGCGCCTCCCGCGCAGGAAGCTGTGGGCCTCACTGGGGGCCCAACAAAAACAAAAAGGGGAGGAGGTCGTCAGCGGTCGTGGTGACGCTGACGGCGGAGGGCATTGAAAAGGGCGAGATGTATGAGTCCGTCCTAGTGAAGGCCAGACAGGCGATAAGGGGCGCCTCGTCCCTCGGCATTCCCCCAATGCGCTGCCGCCACACAGTGACGGGAGCTCGTAAATTCGAGCTCCCTGGCACGCAAAGCGGAAAACACGTTCGCTGCGAAGTTTCGCGAGGCAGTGGCAGGGACGGCCATCGTATCCCGCCCGGTGAGGCGTGCCACCCTGCTAATCACAGACCTTGACGACTCTGTCGTCAAGGAAGAAGTGATCAACAGGGTGGTGGAGGTTGGCGGCTGCGAGCCGTCGACCAATAAGTGCGGAGAGCTTCACCGAGGCCGGTGGGGAATGGGCCGAATCCGGGCCCACTGCCCCACCACCGCTGCCAAGGTAGTGTTGGCCGCCAGCCGACTTTTAGTCGGCTGGACATCGGCGGGGGTGCGGGCTCTCGAAGGCGAGCCCCTCCGGTGTTTCCGGTGCCACGGCACCGTCCACACGCGGGTCCTCTGTCCCTCCATCGACCGCTCGGCGCTGTTCTGGTGCTGCAAGGAGGGACACGCCAGGGCGGACTGCCAGGAGGGACACGCCAGGGCGGACTGCCAGGAGAAAGTGCCCCACTGCGCCGTTTGTGCCGCAAGCGACCGGCCAGCAGGGCACATAATGAGGGGGAGGAACTGTCGTCCTCCTCCCAAGACGGGCAGACCACCGCCGCCACCTGCACGGCCTGGCCACCACGGCCTCTGCCGCTCCCGTGGTTGTGCGTATGTTTATTTATTATCCTGTGCCCGTAGTCCCTAGATTAAGATCTCCCCTTTTGATTTATTTTGGTGGTATTAAATTAAATGAACTTACTCTCAATAGGTAATATTAATTAGAGTAGATTATTTACCCAAAAGAAGTGTCAATAATTGTAGTAAATATCAAGATTTCGAACCTTTTTTTTATACGGCCTCTGCCGATGAGTTAGAATTTAATATTAGATGATGTGTACTGTTCTATACTAAACGGTGGTATTTTTTTATTTAACTTTTTATTTATTTAAGCCCCACCTTATTTATAAGTAGTTATATTTATTTATACATCTTTTGTCCGCTGTCCTCATCGGGCCAAGTAATTTCTGAGGACAACGTGACAAAATGGCGCCTAACGTGGGGCGTTATTGGTTTGTTTTATAAAGACCCTGATAAACAATACGAAGCAGGTATACCTAGAGATGAGTACGCAGGTGAATTTCACAATTTACAAAACGTTTTCGAGACTCTTAGGGAGAAACTGTTGAAGGCACACGCTGAGAACTCGACTCACTATTATTTAAGAAGAAGACCGGCAAAATTTTCAGTTGGTGATCTTGATTGGAAACGCACATTTGTCCATAGTGACGCTGAAAAATTTAAAATGGCAAAATTAGCGCCTAAATTTGAGAAGTGTAGAGTGAAGAAAGTTTTGTCTCCTTTGGTGTATGAGCTCGAGCGTGTTGTGAATAATAATCCCATAGATTTGAATAATTTGTATACAATACACAATATTGTTTGAGTTGTGGTATACAGAATAATTTAGCTGTTATACTACTAGGATGTGAGCAGATGGATGGAAGGGGATATGGAAGTAATAATAAATAAAAATAAAAATAAAATTTCTTTATTTACCAAAAAAAAGTTTAAAACAGCTTACAGTAATACATATACATAATTTTGAATTTCCCGCCTTGACATTGGAAAGTCAAGGACAAAATTCCTGTTTTGCCATCCCTATTGGTGGATTTTGTTATTTAAAAATAAGATTTACTTCAGCGACTTAAGAGCTACTTTTGATCTTAAACGGTTTTCATTTTGACAGTTGTTTATACTGTCGCTTTGTTTTCTATGGCAAGCCGGTGCAAATTTGGGGAAGATTCACCTAATTTTCTCACGTGCGAGGCGTGCTTATTTTCACCAATCAGTGACAAGGATTTATTTTGTCCAATCAGAATGAATCAAGAGGTTGTCATTGTTTTGGTTAAATCTATCAAATGGTAGTTTTATGTTCTGCGCTCGAGACATTTCTTCCAAAGTAAAAGTTAAAAATTAAAATTAGTTTTTTTTTTTTTTTTTTTTATTATGAACTGTAGGCTAACGCTTGACTACAATCTCACCTGTTGGAAAGTGACGATGAGGTCTAGGATGTAACGCGTTTGCCTAGGAGATGCCTGTTCACTCTTGCCTTAAAGATGTCCAGATTGTAGTGGTCCGGAAAAACAGACCTTGGCAAGGAGTTCCATTCCTTGGCTGTCCGCATTATGAACGTGGAGGCAAATCGCTTCGTGCGGATAAGGGGTAAGTCAACAACGTATGGATGAAACCCCTCGCCACGCCTTGTTGTCCGGTGGTGGAATGGGCTAGGGGGGATCAAATTATGCAGAACCTCCGCACACTCCCCGAAATGAATCCGGTAGAAGACTGAGAGACTTGCCACACGTCTGCGGTGGTCAAGGCTCTGCAATTTGCTCTGCAATTTCCAAATTACTTTAAAGTTTGTATTGAATTATATTGTCTTTAATAAATTATAAATATTCAAAGTATTAATCAAGCTTGAAATACAACAAAATTATATTTTTTACCAATTCAAACTTTGCTTTTGGTAGAAATGTCTGAAGAAATGGAACGTCTTTGTAGTATTTTTATTTTCGCCTGATGGGCACCCTCTGAATGTCAAAGAGACAGATCTATTTGGGATGTCGATCGACCAAAGATCTATTTCGGACTGTCAAATCGGTGTCGTTTATTGACACACGTGTGTAGCTTGTTCGTTGGATTTATCCATTAATTGCAGTGATTCTTACCTTTAATTGAGTATGTGTGTAGTGTATGTTGGTAAAGGTTTAGCCGTAAGTATTAAAAACTAAATTCCTGTTCCAAATTTATTTATTTACTTTATACATACATAACCTATAAACTCCCTTGAGTGTCATACAGCGAGAAATATGAACATTCCGCCTAAACCCACCAGATGATAGTCTGTCCTCATTGGTATTCTCCAATGAGAACGGTCTACATTTTGGTACCTCAATGGAGACATCCAATACTGTTTCCACTGGTAGGAAACAGAAACGACATGTAGAAAACTTGGACAAAAACATTAACTCAGAGAAGCGGACACGGAATAACAATGATGTTGAAACATCTGCTTCTCAGCAATCCATCTACATGCACCCCAGCTGCTCTGAGTCATATACTTATAGCGAACAAGATTCTGGACCTTTTATTGTTCATGTTTCAAGGACGGAACCTGATCCTGCCGCAGGTTCCACGATCAAGTCACTGAAATTTGGCCAATTTTTACACAACAATAAAGTGAAAGGCATTGCTCGAGAAGGTATCCAAAATGTAGGACGAAATAGGGTTTAAATTCAGTTTAATTCTGCTGAGGCTGCCAATAATTTCACTAAATCCCAATGCTTGTCTATCAGTAAATACAAAACGTTCATTCCGACCTATCATGTGACTCGCATGGGCTTAATACGGGATATCCCAGTAGACTGGTCGATGGATCAACTAGTTGAATCCTTAGAGCTCCCCGAAAATTGTGGCATTGTATTGAAGGCTAGAAGATTAAATAGGAAAAATACCACCAATGGCAATACCACCTGGCTGCCCACACAAACAGTTGTGCTTACCTTTGCAGGACAGAGACTCCCGGAGAAAGTGTATGCATTCCATGCAGCTCTGCGTGTGGAAACATATACTCTGCCAACAATACAATGCAACAATTGTTGCCGCTATGGCCACATTAAAAATCAATGCCGTTCTCAAGCCAGATGCTACCGCTGCGCTCAAAACCATCCTGGAGAGTCTTGCGAAGTATTGGAAGTCGCCGCTACCTGTCTTCATTGTTCTGGCAATCATTTTGCTACTAGCAAAAATTGCCCGGAACAATCGAGACAAAGAGGCATTAAGGTCATAATGTCCCAAGAATGTGTGTCATACCTGGAAGCGTCCGCCCGAGTTCCCACAGTCAGGCGTCCTTATAACGAAGTGGCTAAAGATACGCCACCTTCACAATCCCAACTGTCCCTACCTAGAACTCCATGCAATATCCCCTTTATGTCCCAATCGTATAGGAAGACCTTTACCTCCACCCCCCGCCCTAGAATGCCTCCTTCTAAAGGTTATGACCGGCAGGCTCACCAGACCATATTAGCTACCCCTTCCTCCTCCATGCCTAACGGCTGTGCCCTCCAAGATCCCTCTCCCATCCCTGAGGATAGATTGATAGAGACAACGGTGGCGTTGCTCACTATCATCCTATCTAAATTCAATGATGTACTACCGTCCAACGTCGCCTCTCAACTTACCACTCTTTTTAAAAGCATGCCATTAGAAATTAGGCATGGCAACACAAATACATTAGGTGAGTCCGATGGCGGACTCTTGCCAGTTCCTTCAATGGAATTGTAAGAGTATCCGTCGCAAAAAAAGTGATTTAGAATATTTGTTTAATAAGTTCTCCGTGGCAGTTGCTGCCATCTCTGAGACATGGCTAGTGCCAGATTCCTTATTTAGGATATCTGGTTACGCCTGCCTCAGGGATGACAGGGACGATGGCTACGGAGGCTGTTGTCTGTTAATAAAAAGAACTTTTTGTTACTCACAAATTACAATTCCAACTCACAGTCCATCATTCAATGTGGTGGCTGCAAGAATAATGGACATATCGTTTCTTTCAATTTATATCCCCATCCCTCCCCATCTATTATCCCTGATCTCCTCAATATCTTCTCCTCTGTCCCGTCTCCTATCTTTATTCTTGGGGATTTTAACGTTCACCACACAGCATGGGGTTCCCACTCTTGTGATCCATTTTCAATTCAACTATTGGATCTGTTTGAAGACCTCAACCTCTGTGTCCTAAATGACGGCTCTCCGACACGTCGAGTATCACCATCTCAGGACCCTCGCTCTGTGGTGGACCTAACTATTTGCTCTTCACCGCTTTCTTCCCTTTGCTCTTGGAAAGTTTTGACTCAATCTCATGGCAGTGACCACTTCCCTATTATTATATCGAAACCCTCCTCTGTCATCAACCCGGCTGTCGCCCTTCCCCCCCTACTTAAATATAAAGTTAAATTCGCAGACTGGCCTAAATTCCGTTTAGAAATTGAGACACAACTAGACAGGCACATGAACCACCCCCCTACTGAAATTGAGGATAAGTTGACTATACTCATGAGTAGGTGTTTTTTGGGCATTTCACTTCACTTGATTTTTTTCGAAATCGCTCTCTGCGTTCGCTCAGTCGCAAAAAATCAAGTTAAGTGAAATTGCCCAAAAAATAGATAGATAAGTGTTAATTTAAAATGCGGTTACGTTAGATCTTAAGGTCATTCTATTGTGACTAATACACCGCTGCAGACACGTTATAAACAATATAATGAAGTTGGTCAAACAAAAAGAATCGCTTAAATTAGAATGCATCTGTCCTGCGTCATCTAAAGAGCCAAAACGACACGGAAATTTGTTACCTAATACAATACGTTGTATTGTTTGTGGTCCGTCTAATAGTGGAAAAACCAATTTAGTGATAAGTTTATTATTACATAAAAATGGTCCAAGATTTCGTAACCTATATGTGTATTCAAAATCTTTGTATCAGCCTAAATATTTATATCTTGAGAAGGTTTTGGACATGGTTCCTGGAACATCATTTAATAAATACAATCATAATGGTGAAATATTGAGTCCACATGATGCTTTACCTGATTCGATCATCATTTTCGACGACGTTGCTTGTGAGAATCAAAACAACATTAGAGATTATTTCGCCATGGGACGCCATAAAAATAAAGATTGCTACTATATCAATCAAACTTATACAAAAGTTCCAAAACAACTTGTCAGAGACAATTCAAACCTCGTGGTTCTATTTAAGCAAGATGATGTTAACTTGAAGCACGTATATGAGGAGCATGTTGGTGCTGATATGTCATGGTCTCAATTTCGTGAGATGTGCTCTTCTGTTTGGAATAAACCCTTTAGCTATCTTGTTATTAATAAGGATTGTGACAAAAATAACGGATGCTACCGATTTAAGTTCGATACATTCATAGTAATAGATGAACATACATAAAGACCGCTGTGTTATTTTTTAATCACTCGTACTCACGATTTAGATCTGAGCGGAATACTTTGAAATGGAGAAAAATCTTAAAGAACAAATTGTAAAATCAGCAGCAGCTGTTAAAAGAAAAGTTGCGATGATAAAAGATGTTGAAAATACTAATAATAAAACATTAGAAACAATATTGAAGCCTATTGTTGATCCACTTACATTATTAACAGATAAAAAAAAAACTCTCAACTTAACAAAGATGAGCACTTTGAACCAGTGATGAAAAAGTTTAAAAATGACAATAATCAATAATTTGAAGACGAGAACCAGTCATTATTTGTCTCTGATGAAGATTACAATGAATCTATTAGTGAAGAAGATGAAGACGATGAACAAGAACAATACAACGATTACAACAAAACCCTTATTGTATCACCGTCTGAAGACCACAACGTAAGCGTGGGATCATTCAAATCTGTACAGTCATCGCCAAGTCTTAAGAATCAATCACTGTCATGGTCAACATCGTCTGAAGTAATGAAAGATGTTCCGTTTGGAATCAGAAATGAGCGGGGTAAACTGTTACTAGGCAAAACCCGTGTTCATGACGACGGCGTTATTCTTAAAATAGGAACACTTACTGTTAAAAAAACGAATGGCTTGAAAGAACTTCTTTTCAAAAAGAAACCAAATTTAGATGCTGTAACATATGATGATTTACAGAATTACAAGTTACTTCTTATAGAAACCAATGCTCATCGACGTAATTGTGAACCATCCAAACCTATAAACAGCAACAAAGGATTTAAATATATGAATGTAATTAAACCTTTGTTCAAATTCTCTCGAAATCCAACTACAAGTGTAGAAAGTATTCCTCAAGGTAAAGGTATTTCTCTTTTAAAGACAGTAAAATCAAACACTGATTTAGTTTACTGGGATGATCCAAACGAGTTAGTCGAACGATTACAGTTACTACTTGCATCTTGGGAAGCGGGTAACACTATTGTAAATAATGAAATAATTGCTATTATTTCGGAACTGCATGAAGCTGGTATCATAGATGTGGAACATATAAAGAAAAAACCAGGAAAATTGGGCAGTATTCTTTCCGTAGTCAACCCATCAAGACAGCAATGAATATAGACAAGTTCGGACATCATGTTCATAAGCGTTTACGATTGACAGAATACATTGAAAACTTCAATGAAACATTGGTGAAATCAGATACCGGACACTACGATTTAAAATCTTCTAAATTAAAAGGGCTATCATATCCAATCGAAGACGATGAAGCAGTAAACAAAGCTTATTTAGACGAAACCATTCAAGAATTACGAAATGAAATTGAAAAAGTGAAGCTCGAAGTAAAATTTCATTTGAAGAACTTGGAAACCGTTACAACAGAACATTTGAATAAATCATTTTACTCAAAGTCGGAAATAGACAATTTAATTCATGTAAAAATAAACAAAAATGAGCAAAAAGGCCATAATTGATGAACTTCACAAAGCAGTCAGAAGAAATTTTCCGCGTAGACGCACATTTATAAAAGGAATTGATGATCTCTGGCAAGCCGACCTCATAGATTTGCAAAAATTTTCACATTTTAATAAAGGACACAACTACATATTAGTGGTGATAGATACTTTGTCAAAGTATGTATGGACAAGTCCCTTAAAATCTAAAAAAAAAAATGTGTTGCTAACGCAATGCAGCAGATATTTAAAAATTCATCTAGAAAACCTAAACATTTACAAACAGATTTAGGCAAAGAGTTTTATAATGATATTTTCGGTCAACTGCTAAAAAAATATAATGTTAACCATTATTCTACTTACTCCATCAAAAAAGCTTCGATTGTAGAGCGAGTCATACGTACTCTAAAATCACACATCTTTAAACTTTTTAGTTTATACGGTTCCTATCGATGGCTGGGTAAATTACTAAATACTGTGATAGATAACTATAATAGCACTACTCATCGCATAACTAAATTTAAGCCCAATGACGTTAATAATACAAATGAAATGGTTGTATTGCGTAATATTAGCAAAGCGTATAGGAATCGAAAACACTTAAAACCTAAGTTTCTAGTAGGTAATCATGTACGTATTAGTAAATTTAAAGGAGACTTTTACAAAGGTTATACTCCCAACTGGTCTACTGAAATATTTACAGTAACAAAGGTGAATAATACAAATCCACCAACTTATCTTCTGGAAGATAAGAATAAACAGGTTATATTAGGGGCTTTTTATGAGTATGAATTACAAAAAACTAAATACCCAGATATTTACCTCATCGAAAAGATTATTGAAGAAAGGGAGATAAATATTTTGTGAAATGGTTAGGTCTCAGCAATGAAGAGAACAGTTGGATAAACAAAAACGAGATAGTTTTGTAATATGAGATATTTTTGCAATATAAGTTTACTTTTAGACCAAATCTATTCATTCTAAACATATCAATGAAGGAGGGAAGTGGTATTATAGACAACGTAATAAACTATTTACCGTTCGAGCTACATTTACCTGGTTATCAATATTGTGGCCCCGGAACAAAGCTACAGAAACGTTTAAAAAGAGGTGATAGAGGTATAAATAAATTTGATAAGGCTTGTATGTTCCACGACATTGCTTACAACGATAACGATTCAAACGTTCGACGTGAGGCTGATATGAAACTTTTAAATATGGCTAAGAAACGATTAAACGCTAAAGATGCGAAAAAGGGTGAAAAGGTGGCATCGTGGATAGTAAAAAATGCTATGAAAGCAAAACTAAACCGGTAACCGGTACTCGCTCATTTATGGCAGCTGTGAAAAAAATTAAATCTCAAATGAAAAAGTTGAAATCAAAAGGCAGTTCCACAGCAATTAAATGCGCTTACGCCGCAGCCAAAAAAATATTTAAGAATAAAAAAGGCACTCGCTTGCCGCGCTGTATTCCTCTACCAAAATGTGGTGGACTGCTACCTTTAATCCCGATCTTTGCGGGGTTATCGGCTTTGGGTTCCTTGGCAGGAGGAGCAGCCGGTATAGCAAAAGCAGTGAACGACTCTAAGGCAGCTCAGAAAAGTCTTCAAGAGTCTGAACGTCATAACAGGATGATGGAAGCGGTTGCGGTTGGCAAAGGATTGTACATCAAACCTCATAAAAAAGGCGCAGGGTGATATTTGAACCCTTCAAAAAACTAGTTAAACGGCTGCCTAGACGTGCACTAACAGATTTAGATATATTAGAGCATGCTGCTGATATACCATATTTCCGCGGAGTATTTATGAGAAATACACTTCCATTAAAACCTCGAAAAATGGAATGTGTAGTATTAAACTTGGATAGCTCTGCTAATCCGGGGACACACTGGGTAGCCTACGTCAAACAAAATGATTACTGTGAATACTTTGATAGTTTTGGCGACTTAAAACCTCCATCAGAATTTATAAATTATTTAAAAAACATGACTATTAGTTATAATTTTGCACGGTATCAAAAGTTCGGTACTATGAATTGTGGTCATCTCTGTTTACATTTTTTAAAAAAATATTGGAAAAATCATTTAAATAAAGGACAAAGTAAATAATCTTTATCAGTATAATAATGTCTTTCACTGTGTCTATAACTGACAGAGACGCTTTTTAGGGTTCCGTAGCCAAAATGGCAAAAACGGAACCCTTATAGTTTCGTCATGTCCGTCTGTCCGTCTGTCCGTCTGTCCGTCTGTCACAGCCGATTTACTCGGAAACTATAAGTACTACAGTGATGAAATTTGATGGGAATATGTGTTGTATGAACCGCTACAAAAATATGACACTAAATATTAAAAAAAAGAATTGGGGGTGGGGCCCCCCATACATGTAACTGAGGGATGAAATTTTTTTTTTCGATGTACATACCCGTGTGGGGTATCAATGGAAAGGTCTTTTAAAATGATATAAAGTTTTCTAAAAAACATTTTTCTTAAAGTGAACGGTTTTTGAGATATCAGCTCTCAAAGTCGTAAAAAGTATGTCCCCCCCCCTCTATTTTTATAACTACGGGGTATAAAATTCTAAAAAAAATAGAGGTGATGCATGCTAATTAACTCTTTCAACGATTTTTGGTTTGATCAAAGTATCTCTTATAGTTTTTGAGATAGGTTGATTTAACTGTAATTTTGGTTAAGTTATTGTGCTTACACTGAAAACGATGGCTGAACCTTATAAGATAGATCAAAAAATATACTACAGTATTGTACACCTTTAAAAATCCGCGATGATATAAAATCTTTATAATGTATATTTGCTGCTACGGAACCCTTTGTGCGCGAGCCCGACTCGCACTTGGCCGGTTTTCAATAACAAATTACTCTCCTACATTAGAATTAAGTGGAGAGTATGAGTGCGGTCTTCTGTATTTTTCTACATTTTTTTTTTTTTTTGAAATTCCACGGACACTGGTTCCGTGCCTTTATTGTGCTTGTTTTTAAAGTGTTACAAATTATTTTTGATATTTGCTCCGCGATAAAATTAAACTAAATTAAATTACAGTAACAATCTTAAGTTTAGGCAGTCGTGCATGGTTAATGTTAATAAAATGTACTGTCATTATTATTATTATTATTATTATTTGGGGTAGGGGGTATGGTGATTTTATGTAGTTAAGGACCTCAGAGGAGGGTTCAGGGGTATGTTAGTAATTTATCTTTTATTTGCAAGCTTGTCCCTAACCGCGTCATCGCCGTGGCGGATCGCCATTTTGAGGTTGTACTCGGTTATTTTTTCGATGGTAGCCTTCGATGCCATGGATATTAGGCGCGCTGTGGCGTCGTTAGTGGCGTTATCTGTATAATATACACAAGTTCTTGTGTGTCTGGAGATGGCTACCACCGCGTGTGGGACACTTTGCAGGAGATGGGACTGTTTGGGAGTTGTTCTGACTATCGCAACGTTCTCGAACGTCTGTCCCTGGGCTTCGTGGATTGTCAGAGTGCGCGATCCTTCGTCTGATCCGTACCCCTGGCTGATTAAGAGAGCTTTCTCGGCCTGGGTGTGAACGAGATACAGGGTTCTTTCGGACTTGGGTATCTGCGCATCTGAAAATCGTTTCAGCTGTAGGGACTTAGTTCGGGTGTTAGCCGAGTATATGCCACTGTAGATTTCTCTAAGGGCATACGCTACGTCTTGTGGGTTGCGATAAGTGCACAACAACTCCTTTGTGATGTTGGTGATTTTGTTTGGTCTGTTGTAGTGTAGGGGAAAGAGATTGCAGCGGTCAATATAAGGGAGTTGGTTGTTGTCACCCAGCAGCGTGACCTTGCTGGCTTTTACTATTTGGATGGCCAGGACTATGGATCCGAAATGGTTCATAAGGGCTTCGTCCACCACTAGGTGTGTACACGATTCACCCTTACTCATACCATTTACAAGTAGGGATGCCATGGTCCTCACTCTTTTCTTCGCTTTATCTCCAATTCGTAATTCCAGCTTCTCTCTGAGGTCATTTGCTGCCTCTGTGGTGGTGGTGACAATCATGTCCTCTTCGACGTTTATTTGGGACATGACCCATGTCGTCTTGCCGCACCCTGGGACTCCGTTGACCCAATCAATGGCAGGTTTTATCCAGTGCTCCGGTTTTCTGCCTTCAGACAAATCCCCAGAAATAGTGTTGGCCATTTCCAAAATTTTGTCGTCAAGCATCACCTTGGTGCACTTAGCTACCACTACTAAAGGGTCTCCGGCAGGTGTTCTAAAAGTAATCTTCCCATCCTCTTCCTTTTGGTTTTCGTCCAGATTCACGAAACCACACGACTTGCTGTAGCCTGCCATATAGGACCCCGACATCTCTCCCAGTAGGACTGTAGAGGTGTCGTTGTCGTATATAGCTGCCTCAGCTTCCCTCAGTTTGATTTGCAACATTCTGCCGTTTAGGCCGACTAAACCTCTCCCGTAGGTCGTGATGATCTCTTTGCAGATATCCTCATTGACTTTCCGGGTGGCTCTAGTGACTGCTACAAATTCTATGAAAGCATTGAGCATGTGGTCTTCTGGTTCTACCGCAGGTCGGAGTTCGGGTGGTGTCACTTGTCCCATGTCTGCTCGGGTGCGGTCTTTCGGTGTTGATGGCTCTGGTCCCAACTTTTTTGTGGGGGTCACCATATTTTCAATCGCAGATTGGAGCGCTGCAATCTCTCTCATCCGTCGCAGCCTTTTCGCTACCACTTCTGGGATTGAACTTTTTGCTGCTGCTTAGTGTGGAGAGTGCGGATTCCTTTTTTCTCTCCTTTAGGATGTCGCTCTCTTTTGTGCTCGCATCCTGTGAAGCCTCAGCTCTTTCCTGGACAATCCTGTTCTCCAACCGCTCGGACCCGCTGATGTCTGTGCCGACTATCGGATGGTCCCAGCAGTCGGTGGGACGTTCTTCAGGATTTGGCTCTTGAGGTCGCTGTCTAAGATAACTGAGATTTTGGCCTCTATCCTCGTAGACAATGACTTCATGATGCTTTGAGGCTGCCAGGGCTCCAAGATAATCCTCGGTCATGCCCTTTTCGAGGCTCACGACCATGGCGTCGACACTGATTGTTTTTGAGGGAGCGCGTTCGCTTGTGCCCCTCTCGCCTATCTTTGCCAGCACCTTGCAGGCTTGTTGAAATTCCGTGGTATCAAGTTCTCTGCAGAAGAGTGCGATGGTCTTGTTTTTCCTTCGCACTATCCTGCAGGTCTGCTTTTCCACGGATACCACTTGCAGTTCATTGAACGCTCTACGTTTCATGGTGGTTTTGAAGGTGCTGCCATTGAGAAGCGAGGCTAGGCCCGGCGAGATGCTTACAGTGTTTTTCGCCATAGCCGTGCAGAACGCGATGCCCACTCTTTCGGAATTTGCTTCCATGAAGAGGGCGACACCTCGCAGACGCAAACTGGGCTTTCCTGTCTCCCCCGATTGCAGTAGGTTAAAGGGGCGGTGTGTGATTGTTAGGTGTTGCTGTATTTGTGTAATTTGTGTGTTGGTTGTCGGTGTTGAATGGGTTGTTGTTGTCTGTGCTATTGTAGGGTTGGCCGTAGTTCGTGTGAGAGTCGGGTTGGTTGTAGTCCGTGTGAGAGTCTGGTTGGTGACTGGAGTCGTTCCCAGAGTGCTGTTGCGTTTTGTGGTTATCGAGGCAATTATATCTACGTATTGTAGGAATTTCTGCCTCGTGTCCGCCCCGGCTAATAGGTCTGGCAGCTGGTCTTTTGTAAGCTCCGTCTGAATGTCGCATTCCAAGTGGTATCTAGCCTGTAGGAACCTCGGGCAGTCGAGCAGTATGTGCCACACCGATTCGCTGATGTTCTGGTCGCACTCGCAACCGGGGTCGCTTCTCAGCTTGAACCGGTGCAAATATTCTCTGAATCCACCATGGCCTGTCAGAATTTGTATCTGGAGCGGGGTCAGTTTCGTTTCTCTCACGATGCGATACGCTTTGGCCACATCTGGGAGGAAGGTCTTCGTCACTGATCCCGTTGTTGAGGTAATGTACCGGTCTTGCCACCTGCATACAGTTTCCTCCCTGATTTTTTTCCTGACATACGATAGTGGAACTTCTGCGTAGTCGGGGGAAGGCTTCTCGGAGTGGGCAGCTGATTTTGCCAACTCGTCAGCCCTTTCATTTCCCTCGGTTCCAACATGAGCTCTGAGCCAGAATAGTCTCACCTGTTTTCCTGAAGCACGGATGTCTGATATGTTCTCCCTAATGGTTTTGGCCAAGGGGTGAAGGAGTTTGGGGTTGGACAGCAACTCCAGCGATGATCGTGAGTCGCTGAGTATGTTGACTGTGTCCCGTTCGCTCTCCTTCGCCCTTAGCACCGCCCTATGGAGAGCATATAGTTCCGACTGGAACACCGTGCAGGTCGGGTCCAGGCTGAAGGTATCGTTGACCTCCTCTTTTCCATTCTCCCACCAAGTCAGGGCCGCTCCTACTTTGCCGGCTATTTTACTGCCGTCGGTGTAGATCTGAGGGCCCTTTATTTTGTGGGTTTCTTGGGTTTGAGGGTCCATGTTCTCCAATAGCTCGTAGTCCACCGTGGTCTTTTTAGCGGGATGGGGTAGGTTGAGGAATTTAACTTTTCCTTCGAGCTTCCTTTCTGGAGGAACATAGTCTGTCGTGATGCCCTTCTTTGCCTTGTACAGGGTTGCGGCCTCTTGTATGCGCAGATTTGACTATTATAAATTACAAAATTAGGTACATTAGAGTATACAGACAAGTTATAAGAGCCGCTAAAAAGCTTGCAGTACAGTCTGCCATAGAGCGATCAAAGAACTCCGCTAAGGCCATATGGGGTACTGTTAACAAACATAGAAAGCAAGGCCATAACACAAATAAGCGCACAATCACGCTAAAGGACAATAATGTGTACATAGAAAATACTCAGCATATAGTAGACGCTTTTGCTGAAAAGTTTGATAACAAAGATTGTCATTCAGTAGGTGACTTGGCTTTATCGATGGAATTTCTTTTACAAAGCTCTCAACCTTTTTCAGGAGATTTTATTTGGGACCACATTACACCTATAGAAATAGTTAAAATTATTAAAAACATGGATGACAAAAAGGTCCTGTGGCTGGGATGACATACCGATCTCTATCTTTAAAAAAACATTGATCTATGGGCTATACCATTGGCTACATTTTTCAACAAATGTTATGAACAAGAAGTGTTCCCTGAACAATTAAAGATAGCAAAAGTTTTACCCGTCTATAAAAAAGGTTGCAGAACAAATATAAAAAACTATAGGCCCATATCTCTTTTACCTACCATCAGTAAAATATTTGAAAAAGTAATAAAAGCCCGACTAGTAAGACACCTTCAAGAGAATAATATTCTAAACAAACGTCAATTTGGATACCAGAATAGCATAGGAACTAATGACACTAATGACGCAATAGAAGTCTTAATTGATGACGTTATCACAAATCTAAATAATCATAGAAAAGTAGCTGGGTTGTTTCTGGATCTGAGTTCTGCATTTGATATGGTAGATCATCAAATAATAATACAAAAGTTGAATCACTACGGTATAAATGGAAAAGTTTTGAAGCTGCTGGATTCATACTTACACAATAGATATCAATACGTTGAAATCAAGCGTGTAATGGACAATAAAGAATTATCTTTCAAGTCAAAACTAAAAAAAGTCGGTAGAGGGGTACCGCAGGGCTCAATTTTGGGTCCTATTTTATTTATTTTGTTCTCGAATGACTTGATTCCGTTTATGTATAGTTCTATACCCGATATCAAATTAACGGTTTTTGCTGATGATACCAATGCAGTGATAAATGCACATAGCATTGCTGATCTCAACATAAAGGTCAATAGTGCGCTAATAGCGTTCTCTCGGTGGTTTACTGCAAATAACCTTAAACTTAATGCAGAGAAAACCGGAGCTATCCTCTTTAGGTCAACCACAAGAAAAACAGACTCATTAAACATTAAATGACATAATGAATGCATTGCTCTAGTACATACCATAAATGTCTTAGGAATACATATAGATGAAGTCTTAAACTGGAAGGAAGAATTAAAACACATAGAAAGCAAAATCTCTTCCGCATGCTTTGCTCTGAGAAGTTTAAGAGATGAGCTAACTATAAAGCAGCTGAAAATTGTATATCATGCTTTAGTAGAGTCACGTTTAAGATACAGCATCAGATTCTGGGGAAACAGTTATAACTATAATCTTAAAAAGGCGTTTATATCCCAAAAACGAGCTATAAGAACTATGGTCCGCATAAGCCAAACACAGTCGTGCCGAGAATATTTCAAAATATTAAATATATTAACAGCGCCTTGTCTCTATATACTAGTACTCCTAACTGATCATGTTAAGAACCTAGATAATTATGAAAACACTGAAGAAAGGAAAACTCGTCATGACACTCGGAGAAGGGACCTAGAGAATTTAATACATCCCAAACTGCAAATAGTTAAGCACAGTGTAAAGTATCAAGCGGTGAGGCTCTTCAATAAATTACCAACCCATTTAAAAATAATCACTAATATTAAATTATTTAAAATTACACTGAAGGCTTATCTCCTGGAAAAAAGTTTCTATAGTGTAGAAGACTATGTGAATCACGTAAAGTAAATTGTTATATACCCACATTAAATTCTAAAATTATTCAATTTTGACATTCTTCAATTATATCTTTTTTGTTGTAACATAATAATAATATATTTCTTTATC
Source organism: Marasmia exigua (assembly GCA_019059595.1). Taxonomy (NCBI): domain Eukaryota; kingdom Metazoa; phylum Arthropoda; class Insecta; order Lepidoptera; family Crambidae; genus Marasmia; species Marasmia exigua. The sequence goes on from JADPWL010003101.1 coordinate 122,570, forward strand.
TCAGTAACTAGGACTTGTGCTTTATTTGATTAATTTATAAATATTAGATTTAAGATGTGATTTCCAATACAATGTATATTGTTACTTATGGAATAAATACTTATGACTTATGACTTATGATCGAGTGGAAGCGTTCCGGAAAGTGCCAGCACTGCCATCAAGGACGTAGTGCGGTATGCCTTGCAGATTTTTTGCGCAAAGCTTCTCTGGATCACATCCAACTTCTTCCTGTTCATCTGGAGCTCTGTCGATTGTGACCATGCGCTTGCCCCGTACGTCATTATAGGCTCGATGACTGAGACGTATATAGTTCTCACTATTTCTCCGTTAAGACCCCAACTGACCCTCGCTGCACGCGCTAGTTGTTTGTAGATGTCCGCAGCTTTCTTACATTGAGCGGTAACGTGTGCATTGAAGTTCAAGTTTTTGTCTATGTAGATGCCGAGAAGTTTTATCTTATCAACCAGTGAGATCTGAATTCCGGACATGATTAACCTGGGGAGGCCGAACTTTAGTTTTTTAGTGAGCAGCATTGCGGATGTTTTGTGCGCTGCAAAGTTCAGTTTGTTGATCTTACCCCAGGACACCACTTTGTCCAGAACTTGGTTGATGGGACTCTCCATCTCTGACACTGTTCTACCAGGGAAGACCAGAACTACGTCGTCAGCGAAAGCCTGACAGTGGACTTTTTCTTTGGACAGTGTATCCAGCAGCGGATCCAGAATGAGATTCCAAAAGGTTGGGCCTCCTATGGAGCCTTGCACGCAGCCTTTATTGGTATCCCTCTCGCTGGATGCTCCTGCGTAATTCACCGTCACTTTCCTGTCAGACAGGTATGAGTCCACTATCCTATAGAGGTTTCGGGGGCAATTTTTCTTGATAAGTTGGAGTTTTAGAGCCGGCCACCACGCGTTGTCGAAAGCTCCTTCTATGTCCAATGAGACCACAATTACAGATTTCCTCTGTGCCTGCTCATTGCGTATGTGGTCCATCAAGTCGTAGAGAGCGTCCTCGGTTCCGCGCTGTGGCATGAAGCCGTATTGGCGCGTGTTGATTGTCGGAAGAAGGTGCCATTGGAGTCTTCCCACCAGTAGTTTTTCGATCGTTTTCCCAAGTACCGATAAGAGTCCTATGGGGCGATACGATTTTGGTTGGGTGTAGTCGTCCTTGCCAGGTTTCCGAAGGATGACGACATGGGCGGTTTTCCACGGCTTGGGGAAGTACTCGATGGCTAAGCATTTGTTTGCAATTGCCATAAATACATCTCGTTCGCTGCGGATTGCCCTTGCGCAGATGTCTGAAGTGAATCCGTCCGCTCCCGGTGCTTTCTTTGGGTTTTGTGTTTTTAGCACAGCCTCCACTTCGGCAACCGTGAACGGGGGGTCGTTACTTCCTAGTCTGCTTTCCTCTGGCGTTCCACTTCTAGTCAGGTCTCGGAGATAAGTATGGTGCAACTGGTCTGTAGATACAGAGTCTCTAGGGTAGAAGGTTTCTGCGAGAAGGTTAGCCGATGCATTCGGACTCAGTGTCTCGCCGTTCGCTCCTTTCAGCAATACGTCCTCCTGTCTATCAGATATGTTCCGTAAGACCCTGTATATTCCATCCCACATACTCTCCCTGTCCTGTTTGGTGCAGAACTCCTTCCAGCTTCTCGTCTGCGCTTCAGAAGCTTTTTCGGCATAGAGTTGTCTCGCTGCCTGATACTCCTGATATACCAACTCCAGTCGGGGGGGCGCTGCGTTCCTGATGCGTCGCTTTTTACGCAATACATCCCACTTGAGCTCTTTGATCTCCTCTGTCCACCAAGGTGGGGTTGCCTTGCTCCTCTTTGTGCCAGTTTTGGGAATTGCTCTGTCGCACGCTTCCGTAATGGCTGAGGTGTAGTCCCTTATGATGGCCTCCATCTCTTCTCCAGTTTTGACACTATCGATCGCGCCTATTGTGAGGCCTTTTTTTGCTAGGGATTCGTGTAGTTGTCGATCAAAATCAAACCATTTTGCCTTTTTAGTGTTGTACCTTCTGGTTGTGGGGTGTTCCACTCTTTGTAGTTTCTCCCCGACAACCAGTGTGAAGGTAATGGCGTTGTGGTCTGATGTGGTAAGATCTCGATCGACTTTCCACTCTTTTATTTTCCCTAGCAGAGGTGCGCCGCACGCCGTCACGTCCACAAAGCTTGTGCACAGTTTCCCTCCGCGGTACTCTTCGTAGGTCGGGGTGTCTCCGCTGTTTAGGATGTGAAAGTCCATCTCATTTAGGAAGGAACTATAGGCTTCGCCGCGCTGGTTTTCAGATGAGCTGCCCCACCATTGACTCCAGGCGTTGACGTCACCCCCTATGATCACATTTGGGGTGTTCAGGTGTTGGCATATTGCCTTGGTCCTGTCTGTGTACGGCTCTATGGGTTGGTCTCCCTCGTAGTAGATTGACACTACTCCAAGCTTTAGTTTACCGGCTTCCAGGAGCACCGCGCATTCGGTTTCAGTTACAAGCTGTGGGTCGTGGATGACTCTCAGCTTGTCACTAAAAATTATTATGGCGGCCTTGACTGGTTTTTGCCTGTTTACTGTGCATTGAATTACCCTGGTGCCTGGGAACTGTTTTACTGTTCCTGTGGAGCCCACATAGGGTTCCTGCACCAGAGCTATTGCCGCACCGCGATTTTCCGCAGCTTGGAGTAGCTCTGCTGTGGCCCGTTTGGACTTTCGCAGATTGGCTTGGATGAAATGAAGCCTTGTCGTGTCGGCCACAGGGGAGATTGAGCCGTTCGTGCTTGAGGTGCCCTTAGCAATACGCTATGCGGGAACGCGCTATATTTTCCCATGTTTGCCATTGCGGGCATCTTGGGTCAAAGGCCATGTGTGGGTTGTTTGTGGTGTCTGCTTTGGCCCGTTGACAGTTTTTGCAGTGTGGGTCCTGTTCCTGTGCTCGTGCAGGACAGTTCTGCCAGAAGTGCTCCTCTCCACAGTAACTGCAGAGTTGTGTGCCCTCCTTGCATAGTGTCCTGGTATGTCCGAAGCCCAGGCACTTTGCACATTGAATTAACGGGGACTGGTCCTCTACGATTCTCTTTTCGAGATCTATGTGGACGTATCCTGCCTCCATCAATCTCTTGTGCAGTTGGGGTGACACCTCCACTACCGGATGGCATTGTAGCTGATTCCTCGCCTTCTTCCTGTACTTCACCCGGACGTAGGTCTCGTTGCCCTTAAGGTCCTCGAATAATTTCTTATTCTGCGCCCTCAGATTTGCAATGATATCCTCGTCCTTGTGATAGGCCAGTACATTACGTATCCTGACCTGAGGGTTGTTCGTCGTCGCCTGCTTTACTCGCAACGTCTCATTAGTGTTGATTCTCTCAACCAGTCTCTTGACATCCTCCTCCCTCTCGCAGCTCAGAACAATCTTTCTATCCTTGGCCTTCCTCACCCTGTCCACTCGGACCCCAGTATTTTTAAAATCTAGGGTTCCCCTTATCGCCTCAATGACGTTTTCGCCGGTCTTGGTGGGGTCCGTCGACGTGACGATCACAGCGTGGCTCGGTCGTAGGGTGGGGGGGGCTTTGGCCGCTGCTGCATATGAGGGGTACGCTCTTGTGGCTGGCGGTAGAGGAGGGTTGTTTGCTCGCCTGAGGGAGGAGTTGAAGAACGTCAAGGTCTGATTGAGAGCTTTCGATTGGTTGGCTACCTCCGACACATCAGCTCTGAGAGGGTTTAGGATACTCTCTAGCTGAGTTGCCGTGTCGGTGATTGCCAATTCAGTTGCCAGACCCATCGATGTTGGATTGGGAGCTCCTTGGGTATATGCCACGTCTTTGACCTCACGCACTTCCTCTAGGATCTCGCGGGCTTTACTCATTATAGGTGCTGTCGCCAGGGTCAGGTCCTCCTTAACTTCTGACCTCAACGCAGGTTTGGGACCTTCTAGAAGTGTGCGCACCTCTTTCAGGTCCTCATGCATCGAGTTCAGGCTCTGTCGTATTTCGACCAGGTTTCCGTCTGTCGTTTCTGAGGGCCTTTCCGGGGTCTCGGATCGTTGACTGTTCGATCTACCCTCTTTTGCGTCCAGTTTAAAATAATGAATCTCGTTCGCGAGATCCCCGAGTTTTTTACTGATGTCGGCCAGGGCCGGTCCGGTTTCTGTGTCTGTGCTCGCCGGTTGTGGAGGTTCGGCTATGGTAAGAATTTGCGCTCCGATCGGTTCCGCCTGCTTAGTTTCGAGATGGACTGCCTTCATTGTCTTTTTGACAATTCCTTCCATTTTGAAATCGAGCCAGCTCTGCACCTGCTGCAGCGCCATCCTTGTTCCGTCTGCCTCTTGAAGCCGTCGTTCATATTCGACTTTCTGCCGGTCTAACTCTTGTCTGTGAGAACGCTCCATCCTGACCGCTTCCCTAGCTGCCCTCACTCTCTCTTTCTCCAGGTTTAACCGGTGTCGGTTCCTTGAGTCTGCGAGCGAGAGCACCAGTTCGTTGAGGTTAGAAAGGCACTCAACCGCTATAGCTCTCAAATCCTTTTTCAAGGTCTTCGAGCTCTCTAGTGCCTCTTTCCCCACCTGGTAGTATTCCCGGGCTCTGTCTGTGGCGAGGTCTTTGCACACACCTGTGTGTGCTCCTCCTAGCGGCGGAAGGATACTCTTTTTCTACATTCAACTCTATTCCTAATATAGATGAAAGAAACAATAAATTTTATTACGGTAATAATGGAGTAATAGAAATACCCGAAGGATCGTATGAATTACAAGATATTTGTGATTATCTTCAGTGCAACATCAAAAATGCTACATTGAAGTTAACTGCCAATAACAATACTTTAAAAACGTGTATTTTCTGTTCAGAAGATGTTGACTTTGATAAAACAGATTCGATTGGCAGGATTTTGGGTTTTGGTCTTGAAACGGTAAAAGCTAATATAAAAACCGAGTCTCCGTATCCTGTCAACATTCTACCAACGACAATAGTACGCATCGAATGTGATGTTGTAAGCGGATCGTTTGTGAATGGAAAAGCAAGTCATATAATTTATGAATTTGTGCCAAACGTACCACCTGGTTATCGAATTATTGAAATACCTAAGAACTTAATCTACTTTCCTGTCAATCAAAGTTCAATAACCGCTATCAGTATAAGATTGTTAGACGGAAAAAATAAACAAATTAACCTACACGGTGAAGAGGTACAGCTGTATTTACACTTTAGAAGAAAATGTTAAATTTCAATAAAAACCTAGCGGTCTCTCGAAATCAAACCAGTTCCAAGAGGACATCGCATAAAAGAGCACCACTTTATACGAAAAAGAAGCTGACCAAACAAAATAAGACATTTTTGAAAATACTTGGATTGATAAAATGAACATTTTAAATATTGCACAATCTCCGTCCCATGACAACAGCATTGAAAGTTTTGAATTTCATTCCTACAAGCCATATGTAACAAGTTTCAACAAGAATGATGAAATACGAATACCCATTAATCAACAAGATTTATACGTATTACCTGCGCTCAGCAGTTTGTATATCGAAGGCAGAGCCGATGTGTATAAACATAACAGTACTACAAAAGAAAAGGAAAGAGTATCAAATGTACATTTTGTCAACAATTTCGCTTTATTTTTATTTCAAGACATTCGTTATGAAATAAACGGTATTGAAATAGACAGAATCAAAAATGCGGGTATTACAACCACAATAAAATCGTATCTATCGTTAAATGAAAGCGAGTCTAAATGTGCCAATGTTTGGGGTTGGTCCCCTTATGGTATATCCAATACTAATAATGGTGTATTTTCAGCCTCTATTCCATTAAATAAAGTATTAGGTTTCGCAGAAGATTATGAAAAAATCATTATAAATTGTAAACATGAATTAGTTCTTTTAAGAAGTAACACAAATCTTAACGCTTTGAAGTTAAGTGCTGGTGAAGTTGTTCAGGACATAATAATAAATAAAATAGTTTGGCGAGTCCCACATGTCAAAGTATCAGACTGCGAAAGAATTAATTTGCTAAAACATTTAGAAAGAGACCGAGCGATAACAGTTGCGTTTCGTAATTGGGACTTGTACGAATATCCATTGTTACCCAAAACCCGGAAACATACTTGGTCTATTAAAACTTCATCACAGATTGAAAAACCTCGAATGGTTGTGATTGCTTTACAAACAAATCGCAAACATAATGCCTCCATGTCAATGGCGGAATTCGATCATTGCTCTGTACGTGACGTTAGGGTTTTTCTAAATTCAACCTACTATCCATACGAAAGCCTAAATATCAGTTTCTCTGAAAACAAATATTCATTAATATACGAACAATATGCAAGATTTCAACAGTCTTATTACGGACGCCGAGCTGAACCGTTGCTGAGTTTAAAAGAATTTAAGGAGTTCGGCTGTCTTCTGCTCATCGATTGTTCCAGATCACAGGACAATTTAAAAAATTCTGTCGTCGATGTTCGTGTTGAAATAGACGCTGAAGCGGAGATACCCGATCAAACTTCCGCTTATTGTTTGATACTTAACGATTGCTTATTTGAATACAAGCCTTTAAGTAATATTGTGAAGAAATTATCATGAATAGCAAAACGGTTATTGTGGATCTGCAAGGCTTTAAAAATGAAAAAAATGATTTCATATTAAAAGAATTAGCAATTAGCACAAAAGAATATACTCAAACATTTTTAATAAAGCCTCCCTGTCCATTCTCGGCACTGACTATCGAGGAAAAGAAACGCGTACGGTGGATAGAAAGAAACAGAGGACTCCGATGGAGCGAAGGATACATTGACTATAGGGAATTTAAAAGGATTATAAAACCCTATTTTGATAAATGTAAAATCATAGTAAAAGGAGAAGAAAAAGTAAAATGGGTACGAGAAATATGTGATCATGAAAATGTGTTAGATATAAGCTCTAGGGATATACCTAATTTAGACACTTTAAGTAAATTATATTGTCAAGACGTTTTAATGTATAATTGTTTTTACCATAGCAACTACTGCGCTTTAAGAAATGTAATTTGTGTAAGAAAATGGATTATAGAAAATAAATTATCAACGTCTGTTTTCTAATAAAAATGTTTTTAAAAAGAATAATGTATTTTTTATTAAATGCCCAATTATCACCTACTCAAATAATTGATGACTAAAGGAAATGAAACTCATAACTACATCATAGTTATTTATTAAATTACGATAAAAACATGCAGTCAAAAAGCGGTATACAAATAATGTAAATAAGGAATTCCAATGATCTAGGTTAAGTTATATAAATGCCACAGTAACTATGCAAAAACAAACAGTAAAGTATGAAGGAGTCAACATTGTTTATTCATTAATTACCAAATCACATAAGGTAACTTAAACTGCTAATAATAAAAACCATCTTAACAAAATGGAAATAATAAATAAATAGGACCAATTCGACAATTATAATCTGCTCCAACTACGCACATGAATACCGCATCCAGTCACGCGCATGCCTACATCGATGTATTTGCTGTAAAGTTTCTTATTTCATTTACGCTTACACTGCCATACGGGCTGACAACAAATATTCTACAGATATCACCTAGATACTACCTAAATATCAGTATCATAATAATTGCAGATATTTTAAAGTAATGTAATACTTTGATGTACTTATGCACGTCAAAATTTTATTGTATCTGTACGGTTTTTCAGTAAGTGAATTTGTTATTCTTATGAGTTATAAATGACTTTAACCATTAAAGGATAGGGTAAGCACATTAGCGCCGTCATTTGTTTTAAAATTCTAGCTACTAAACCGGATCAATTTTTAACAATTTCGAACCTCCGGCTCCTCGGAATATCCATTATACCAACTAACAATTATTCAATAAATTAAAAGTAGGTATGTGTTTTTCATCAGGCTGGAGGTTCTGTTTATTAGCTAACAATTTATATAATTTGTAGCACTAGTGGGCCGTACCCATCGCCTTAAATTAATAATTATTAGATAAGTACATTGCATTACAGTTAATTTTGATTTAAATGTCTCTCTATAGACGTATCCGTGACAAGATATCCCACGCATAAAGTCTATTTGAGAAGTTTAATTTTAAGAAAAGTATAGATTGTAGCCTTAAAAACTAAGGCTATATCCACACAATTTCTTTGAAATTGTGTTCACCACCCCCTCCGTCTGATCCAATCGGGTCTATAGGATCCGTCACCACATACTGGGCGGAGAGAAGGACGTCCTCGGACTCATCGTCCCAACCATCCTTCTCACAATCCATAATTTCAATCCGGATAATACGTCGGGCTCGAGAGCCCGACGTACTTTTCCTTATAAATGACACCGATGTTGGATCAGGGTGGGGACGGTGCTTGACACAAGATGTCCGCACTGGATTTACACGCTTTGCAGAACGGCGAGCGCGAGCCTTTATTATCTTCCTCTGCAGAGGCGCCCCTCCTAACTCCTCCGACCAAGGTGGGAATATTTGGGACCACCCTTCTAAGGGGTCCTGCGCATCCTGCAGAGGCGAAGGTGGGTACTGCTCGCCATCGCGTGTAGCTTTGGTAGTGTTCTGAAAAAAGAAAACAATAAGTTACCTCGTAATAAATGAATAAATGGACTGCACTTGTTAGATTTAAGGTATATATTTAATTAATGTAAGCTATTTATTTAATTATTTTTCCAGTATTTAGCAATTTGGGAATAGGAATAGTCAATAAGAGAGTAAGTAAGGATATATCAACACGTTTAATATCATTATTAATTATTTACATAATAACAAACAATTATTTTAAAGAGTATTCAATATAGTATGTACCTTAATCCATTTGTATATAATATTTATTAGGAATATCTATGTATGTATCTGAATTGCTACTATTTACACGTTATATACCATATCTTGTATTGTTTTATTTACCCATAACAAAGTAAATAGTATCATATCTACGACTATCAATAGAATATATAATGTACATATTGTATATATACTTCTGCAAAGTAAATAGTATCTTATCTACGCCTATCATTATATATTATATACTATATATTATAAAGTACATAATGTACATATTGTATATACATATTAATTATATACTTCGGCCATAGTATCCCCATAACCAACCAAATCACAGGAACGTACCTTGTTATTTTTGATGTTGTCGCTACGCTTGCTCAGAGGCAACTGAACTCCGCTCTATGGCTCCCCTCCTTTTATACTAGCGAACAAACAACCGACCACGTGGTTCCAATAATCAGAGTTGGAAAAATGATACTTTTTATTATGAAAGTAATTCTAAATATATTTTTAAACACATAATTTATCTTATTTAAATGTTATTAAAATATAAACATAATTTAAACAGGTATTACAATGAATAATCATCTAGTGTTTTTTGTTTCATCAAATAATAACTAATAATTATAAAAGTAACTCTAAATACTAAGTTAAACATCTTGACATGTTTTTTTTAAATAAATATGGTTTTTGGACATAATATTTAATGCACAATACTTGTATAATCTATCACGGCCATACTGACGTGTACTTTGCTCTCAAAGTACTTATAATATGATAACTTGAATCCATGGAAATACTATCACTTCATCATCATGTATTGTGATATGATATATCTTTTTCATCACATACCGAGTACCTAGACGTGCTAGCCCCATCCACCCGCTGATTGTGGGATAGACCAGCACCAAGTAAACGGTCATCGAGCGGTGTGATGTATTATCCCGATTACCTAGACATGCAAGCCCCATCCACCCGCTGCCGGTGGGATAGACTTACACCAAGCAATCGGTCGACCAGCGGTGTTACTTATTATTCCGATTACCTAGACGCACTGATCCCCTCCACCCGCTGCTGGTGAGCTAGATCAGTACCAAGTAACCGGTTGACCAGCGGTATTCCAGCCAAGAATTCAAGTATTTCCTGATTCAACTTTTCATATTAGTAAAAAATCACAAATAAAATTACTTTAATTAATACATATCAAACAAGAAATAATCAAATAACTTAACTATATACTGTTCTGGACATCATTCATTTCGCCTGGCCAATACCTTAATTTTTCCTTAGCAATAATTATATTACGGAGATTACCAGTTCCCCTCAAACCGAAGCGATCATTCGGGAGCAAGGATATTATTTCATAAGGTCCTTTATATTTTGGATACAGTTTGTTATTTCGCCTATGATCTTGAGATACGTATACTAAATCACCAATTCGTAATGTTAAGTTATTACGTCTATATGCATCAAAACGGGTCTTAAATTTGTCGGCAACATAAGAAAGTCTCCGCTTAGCCAACTCCCTATCTGTGTCTATATTGATAGAAGGTTCTTCAGAATCATCAAGCACATCATTTAACCGTGACTGAATACATGGAATATTTGCATCGACACCAATTAACAAACGTAAAGGGGAAAAACCAGTAGACTTTTGAACAGTAGTGTTAATTGATTGTTGAACTTTCCATAAGGCGTTCGGCCAATCTGACGGTTCATTACACATGGTGTTGAGCATGTCAGAGACAGTGGAAACATAACGCTCTACTTGGCCGTTACTCCTTGGTGTGCCGGTGGCAATCATGTGATGTTGTATATTTAATTCCTCAAAAAGAGCTCGCATCTGATCACTACTGAAATTTGTTCCACGATCAGTAATTACTAAAGAGGGTGATCCAAATATAGTTACAGTATCTCGGATAATTGGTATTAATTCATTTGAACCAAGTGTTTTTAATGGTTTGAGCAGACAAAATTTAGTAAAACCATCAACCAACAGTAAGATATGCCTATAACCTTCATTAGATTGTGTGAAGGGTCCAGTGCAATCTAGGTGGATAGTATGAAAGGGTAAGGCAGTTTTTTCAATGGGGTGAAGTAGCCCCTGTTTAGGACCATGATGACCCTTTCGTTCTATGCAAATCCGGCAATGAGATAAATATTTTCGAATAAATGCAGCCATACCGGGAAACCAAAAATGCTCACGAATTTTATTAATAGTTTTATCATACCCGACGTGACAATTTTCATCATGAAATAATCTTAATATGCTAACTCGGCTACCTTTAGGAATGAACAATTTTGGCGTTCCATTTGGTTCGGTCTTATAATGCAGCAAGTTGTTTTTAAGTAAATATTGGTTGGTATCTATTTCTCCATTCTGAACCCTGTCTATCAATGTTAGTGTTTCGCGGTCATTTTGCTGAGCCACTTCTAACCAAGAACTACCATCGACTATTATGTTAGCAGTACCAGACAAAAGTGGAGCCTCGACAGGATTGCGGCTGAGAAAATCTACATGACTAATATATGCCCCTTTTTTGTAAATAATCTCAAAGTTAAAATCCTGCATATATGTCCACCAACGAGCTACTCTTGGGGACAAGTCCTTTTTGTTCATTGTTGATTTTATGGCATTACAGTCTGTTACAATTTTGAATTTAATACCCAAAAGGTAAACCCGGAATTGTTTAAGTGAGTTGAAAACCGCCAGCGTTTCTAAATCATAAGAGCTGTATCTTGATTCGGCTGGTGCAGTTTTTTTACTATAATAGGCAACCACTTTAGTTTGGTTTTCATGTTTTTGTATTAAAACTGCACCATAACCTTGTGCACTTGCATCAGTGTGCAACTCGGTCTCCAAGTTAGGGTCAAAAACGGATAACAGCGGTTTGGATACCAAATGATCAAGTACATAATTTCTGGCCTCCTCCTGTTCCGGTCCCCAGTCCCATGTCTGGTTCTTTTGCGTAAGTTTGCTAATACATGCGGTACGTAAAGCGAAATTGGGAATGAATTTTCTAAAATATGATGCAAGTCCCATAAATTGCCGCACTTGCTTAACAGTTTGTGGTTTAGGGGCATTCAATAATGCCGTAACTTTTGTCCCACTGGGCCTGATTCCTTCACATGATATTTCCCTGCCTAAATACTCTATGTGTTCTACAAAAAATTTACATTTTTTCAGATTAATTTTGAATCCACAAGAGCTTAGGGCCGAAATTGTCCGATCTAAATATTCAAGACCTTCGTCTATAGAAGAAAAGGGAATAAGTATATCATCAATATAAACAAGTAGAAAATCTAAATGTTTCACAGCTTTTGTAATGGCACGTTGGAAGACTGATGGCCCATTACAAATTCCAAAAGGCATTTTGAGGAATTCGTAATGTCCGTCTGGGGTTGAAAAAGCTGTGTATTTTACGGAGTCTTCAGAAACCGGAATCTGATAAAAACCATTCTTCATGTCAATAGATATAAAGTATTTGGCATTTCCTAGTTTGTCTATCTGGTCCTCTATTAGAGGAAGAGGGTACGTATCTCTCTCAATGATTTTATTTAATGACCTGTAGTCAACACAGAGCCTATCGCTACCATCTTTTTTTTTCACTAAAATCACGGGACTAGAAAATGATGACTCGCTTTCACGGATAATATTATTTTCTAATAATTCATTTATTATTTCCTTTACCTTTTCCCGTTCAGAAGGTGCTAATCGATAAGGCCTGTAATTAACCGATCCATTGCTTTTTAACCTGAGTTTCAATTCTCCGGTAGTGACTGAGCCAGAACTATGTAAAACTAATTTATGTTTTTTAAAAATGTCAATAATTTTTTGTTGTAAATCTTGGTCCAAATGATCTATTTTGGACTTCAAACTATCAATTTGGGCTTCATAACTATTTTTAGTTTGTATAGAATTAATGCACAAACCGACTTTATCAAACTGTTTTCGCCTAATTTTACTCCCTTTAGTGTCCGTTACTATTTCTAGATCTGAGTGTTCAACTGCATTTCGCCCAATTAAGAGATCATAGTTAAAATCTTTGTCCTTTACTACAAAAATATCAAGTTCTACATGGACATCTTCGAATCTGACAGGGACAGTAATTTTGCCAAAAACTTTCAAACCACCACCACCAATTCCATTAAGACATAAGGAATACGGCTCAATGTTACATTGTAATCGTTTTGCAATGGACTCTTTCATTATTGAACAATTAGCGCCAGTATCGATAAGTGACTCGATGGCAATATTATGAACAGATACTTCAGTTAATTTTAATTGCTTTGGCCTAAAAAATTAGCCTCAGTCTTATTTGATGATGGTTTTTCCAAACTTGAGCGTGCCTTGTGCCAGCAGACTGATTCTGAGTGACCAACCTTTTTGCAGAATGTACAAATAATTTTGTCTTTGAACTTGTTATCCGAGATACTAGTATTTTTCAATTCAGTTACTTGACTTACATTTTTATTACACTGTGATCGCGTATGACCTAGTTGACTACACAAGTAACATCTTTTATCCTTGATATCTAATTGTGGGTTATTGACGTAAAATTTTGGCCGCTTTGCATTACTGGGACCTAGATCTTTACTAAAACCTTGCTCCAAAGGACGCTTCCTTGGCTTAATGTAACTGGAAAACAGCGATATCAGCTCAGAGGTTGTCTTAACATTGCTATTAAAAGATGCCATTCGAACATTAACATCGATGATACTTCCACAGACGAGGTCTATTAACTGACCTTCTGTAAAAGATATCTTCGTGCTGCGATACAGACGTATTTTTTCTCGGGCATATTCGCAATAAGATTCTGCTAAATCAGACGTATATGATACTGCTTTGGAAAGTTTTTCGGCGAGATTGCGTTTTTCGGGGTAGAGATCGGTAAGGTCATTCCGGAATTTCTCCCAGGTTCTCCCTTCACTAGAGGGTTCCCACGACTCGAACCAAACTAATGCAGAGCCCTTAAGGGCCTTACCGGCCTTTGCGACTGTCGCCTTGCTGCTCCAGCCAAACTCATTTGCCAACTCTTCAATATTTCTGCACCATCCGTCTGCGCCGCTGTCGCTAGTCGCCGGGTCGAATGTTGGTAGCGCCACATCTTCATCCGGGCGCCGTTTAGACGACAGTGCATCTCGTATAGCCTTCAGAATATCTGCCAGTTCAGATGGATCCATTCTGAAACTTAAAATAATGAGTATTAGACATAAGGTTCGTATCCCACTTCTGATGTTAGATTTAAGGTATATATTTAATTAATGTAAGCTATTTATTTAATTATTTTTCCAGTATTTAGCAATTTGGGAATAGGAATAGTCAATAAGAGAGTAAGTAAGGATATATCAACACGTTTAATATCATTATTAATTATTTACATAATAACAAACAATTATTTTAAAGAGTATTCAATATAGTATGTACCTTAATCCATTTGTATATAATATTTATTAGGAATATCTATGTATGTATCTGAATTGCTACTATTTACACGTTATATACCATATCTTGTATTGTTTTATTTACCCATAACAAAGTAAATAGTATCATATCTACGACTATCAATAGAATATATAATGTACATATTGTATATATACTTCTGCAAAGTAAATAGTATCTTATCTACGCCTATCATTATATATTATATACTATATATTATAAAGTACATAATGTACATATTGTATATACATATTAATTATATACTTCGGCCATAGTATCCCCATAACCAACCAAATCACAGGAACGTACCTTGTTATTTTTGATGTTGTCGCTACGCTTGCTCAGAGGCAACTGAACTCCGCTCTACGGCTCCCCTCCTTTTATACTAGCGAACAAACAACCGACCACGTGGTTCCAATAATCAGAGTTGGAAAAATGATACTTTTTATTATGAAAGTAATTCTAAATATATTTTTAAACACATAATTTATCTTATTTAAATGTTATTAAAATATAAACATAATTTAAACAGGTATTACAATGAATAATCATCTAGTGTTTTTTGTTTCATCAAATAATAACTAATAATTATAAAAGTAACTCTAAATACTAAGTTAAATATCTTGACATGTTTTTTTTTTAAATAAATATGGTTTTTGGACATAATATTTAATGCACAATACTTGTATAATCTATCACACTCTCCAGACAAATAATGTATTCGTATTAAAATAACTTACCATGTTTTAAGATGATAATGTTATTAGATGGGTTGTTAACTTTTTGCTGCGTGTCTCCAAAGCAAGTATCATTCTCATGCGCTTTAATGAAATATATACCACAAGTATTTGTACGTGTGAGTTTGTAAGTGAGTGGAATTAAAAGCTGACACAGTGCATTTTTTCTTCATGTGTACACGTAGGTCTGTGTGTGTTCATCAGAATACACGTGTCCAATAAAATAAACAAGTTCAGACATGATTTTGTGCTAAAACTGTATGTAAAATATGTTGTAGGTACATTCAGCTACACATCAGGTAACCACAATCTGTTAAATTTTCTTGATCGATATTGAACCAAACAGGTTTGACGTAAAGATGACAATAGATTGAAGAAATTTAGAGATTTGTGTACATTGATGTGTACCTGCTAAGCGATTCTCTAAAACTCAAACAACACCTCGCATCTCACTTCGCTGGTCGCTCTCACTTCGCATCAGGGTATACAATCTCAGATAGGCGGAATGGTTAATTCAATATAATATAATAAGGCTAAATTAAAGAGTTAGATAAATTGGTAGATATCAGTTGAAAGTGCACGTATTTATCATAATCTGGGTTATAATATTTTAACTTCAAATCTAATTGTTGGAGGTCGCTACGGGTACATTAAATGCTAACAAATTAAAAATCACTATTTTATGTAATACTACGTACAATAACGATCCTTTTTAATGTAGTAGGTTATTGTGTTGACAATTGTTACCAGCGCCTTGGTATTTTACTTATTTAGTTAAAAAGTTAGTATGAACGGGTCGTAGGTGTTATCAGAAAATAATGTTTATTTAAAGTAAAATAGCTTCTGTTCGTAATATTTTTACTAAATTAATAAAATTAAAAATATTTACATGCACAACATTTTAATACTTCAATGTTATAATAAATTGCTTAGTGATATTTTTAAGAGTAAAAATTGAGCCTTTAACTGGCAACACTGTACAGATGTTTGTTTGCGTTATTAACCGTTCGGACGTCTGTTTATTTGCTTTTTCAGCTATTTCTATCTTTTAGTGCCTTTTTTACAAGTCCGTTGAGTTTGAGCATCTGCTCCTCCGGCTTAGTGATAATTCGGTCCTCCAGACCTAGTTCTGGTATGTGAGATAGAGACTCTTAGCTGTGGAGTGGTAAACTTGTGAGACAGGACTCTTTTTGTGATAAAATGCCTTCCAGCAAGAAGTGCTGTGTTCCTGGATGTACGACGGAAGAAGGTAAAGTACCATTGTGTTGATTAGAATCATCTAGCAGTTAAAAAAAAGATCATTACTTGTCGAAAAAAATATAACCTTAAAATACACACATAGGATAGTCGCAAAATTTGCGACGTGCGTTGGGTTCCTAATTCCTAATAAGTTTGCTGAAATTTCTAAGATAGTATTTTTCTGCTGGAATTGTCATCATGTTCTTTAATCATAAAATAGTTCAGCTGTTAATGAAAATAATTATCACCTATAATACGTTTGTAATTCAACTAAATTTGTAAATAGTATGTCCTCACAACAAGATTTATCACAAATACAAAATTTTAGGATTTATGATTCTGTCTGCTGTACTAGTAACTTGACTGACTTGTTTATTTGCCTATGTGATGTGTTAGGGTGCAGTTAAGTAGACGGATCATCTGGCAGTATGCGATTGCTGCCGCCCATACACACCTGCAGCACATAGTGAGATCACTGCCAAACTTTTAAATAAGTTTTCCACCATCGGGTCTCCGGCACCCTCACTTACTCAGCAAAACATAGCATGGGTGCTGATATTTCTAATCAAATTAAAATCCTATAGCCTCCTAAAGCCGAGACAGCAGACACAATAGAAAATCAATTGTTTTTGTCTTTTAAAAGGGTTTTTGGGTCTTTCAGCAATATGTATGAATAGGTTATCAGTTTAACTGAATTTTTTGTGTCTTTGTAAATAAAATCCTAAAAACATGAATTGTTTTAGGAACACATCTTCATGTATTCCCAAACCCCAAAAAGGATTGGGACCGTTTTAATACATGGGTGTTGACAATTGGAGGTGATATTGTAAATCTCTCAAATGATTTCATACATAAATATCGCACTAATATCGCAATATGCACATTTTGAGGAGAAGTACCATTGTCATTCAACAAGATTAAGCAATGCAGCAGTTCCAACATTGAATCTGCCAGGTCAGTAATAAATATAATTTATGTAATTCACTGGTGTTACTACTGTAATAGGGTATTTGACTAAACAAAATATAGTTAAATATGTCCCACCATTAGCAAACTTTTTCAGTTAAAAATGTAAAGTCTAGCTGATTTTACATCATTCAAAGGTTCATTTCATGAGCAAGTTATTTTAGAAGTACACAAAAAAGTCATAATAAATATCAACCTATACATAATACTGTCCCTCTGCTAGGAAAAGGTATGCATCATAAAAAAATTGTTACCGCTCACAAATCAAAATCACCTTATAATACTAAATATAACTTTGAATAAATTGATACTTCTAACACTGTTGGCTTTATTCGTGACAATATGTTTAATTTTTTAATTATGTTTCAGGTCTTTTGTATATTCCTCAATATTCCATGATGGTGCAACCACTAAGAGAAAGGCAAAATTTACCGGAAAATGAGACATCTCAAGTAAGAGGGGGCCAACACTTATTTGAATGTATGCCATCTACATCTAAAGGTACGAAAATAGGTACTATGTTATTATTATACACAGGCTATTATAGGTATAGGTACTATGTTATTATTATATACAGCTATTATTATATACAGGCTAGATAGTATTATATACAGGCTGTTTCTTTTAGTAATTCAAGCATAGAATAGAACACCCCTTGTGGCACCCGAAACTCCCCCATGAATGTTCTATGATTTTTTTGTAGTTTTTAAATCATGAACTTTTTCTGACAGCAACAAACTTTTCATTATTGCAATTGAATCTTAGTTTACTTTAGCTTTCATGCTTAAAATAATCAGATTCGTTACCATGATACAAGTAATGAAAATGATAGTGAAAGAGTTCACTTGACACTATTATATTCATAATGTGAGAGAGCCATACTTCGGCATGAAGGGGTCAGCTCGACTGGAGTGATAACACGTCCTCTCAGAAAACCGGCTCGAAATAGCGCGCACTGTGTTTCATCGAATGAGGGTTATAATCTGGGAAGAAGGGCCCTAGGAATTATAAAGGCAATGATACATTTTACTTTATTAAGGTGACGGGTAGGGAACACTAGCGACGTCAATCGATTTTAATGTTTAGCTACTAAACCGGATCTATTTTAAACAATTTCGGGGTGATAATCTCTCGGCAAACACTTATACTATTTATTAAATAACCATGCACAAATGTTGGATCCGTTTTTGTACGCGAAAAATTGATTCACGCTAAAAGTGGCCGCTTTTGGCGGTAATCAATTTTTCGCGTACGCGTTGGGCCCAACATTTGTGCATGGTTATTAATAGTATAAGTGTTTGCCGAGAAGAGGTTGTAACCCTGATATTGTCTATAATAGATCCGGTTTAGTAGCTAAAAATGAAAATCGATTTGCGTCACTAGTGTGCCCTACCCGTCACCTTAATCACAATTCTGAATTGTTTCTTTTTTTCTATGTGATAGCTAGTAGACGAGCAGACGGATCACCTAATGGTAAGCGATTGCCGCCTCCCATGGACACCCGCGACACCAGTTTTAGGTTATACTGACGGGAAATGTACTTATGATGACAGTCAGGATTCAATGAAAGAAAACATGATAACTGGTTAGTATTTAGCATGTAAACGCAATGTAGGTCACTGCTGAAAATATTCATTTTTCCCCATGGAATATTAGGTCTAATCTTAACGACGGAGTTTTTCAAGCAATACAAGCAAAATTCAAAAAATCTTTGAATGCAGTCTTATTTCTTTTAAGAAATATGGCGAAGGCTTTTATTGGTTACGTCATGTGTGATTAATTGTGTCCTACTTACATTCCAGGTCTTTCGTCTATTCCTCATGCTCCCATGATGGTGAAACAAAATGTACCAGAAAATGTGACAACCACCTGCGAGGATACTGGAACATCTTCATTCAAACAGGCCCAAAACTTGATGGAAAGCATGCCATCTACATCTAAAGGTAAATATAATCCTGATTTAGAATTCCCAACACAATCCCGATTATCCTGATGAATTAAAGTCTGTATGGTTGACAATTATGGATTTCAATGTTAGTTATCAAGTACTTTCAAAGTTAGTTATGAAGTGTATTCAACATTCTATATTCAAGTCACATGTTAAAGCCCACTTCCTATCTCCCTAATTAAACTATCTTTCCTTGCTTCTTTTCTACATATTCTTTTAACTCAGTATGTGTGATTAAATCTATGTATTAATGTACATATGTGTATTGATTATTATTATTTGTTATCTATACAAGTATGTATGTCAATTTTAATTTTCTTCACTAAGTAACTGATACGCTCTTCCTTGTTCCAAACAAATTGGATGTTTTTCTAAGAATCTATTTCATAATTGATATTATTGACTACTATTAAAAAGCTCTCATTTCTGATGTATTGTGTAAAATATTTTATTTTGTTACAGATCCTGTTGCTTCAAAAGTTGAGCAATCTATATCGACATCTGCAGCCAAACTACCCAAGATAAAGAAAGTGAAACATGTGGTGAAACCAGTCGGAAAAACAATTGCTGAGCAAAATTTATATCGGAAAATTTTGAAATTGCGGGTGCAATTGTCAAAGTTGAAGAACAAAACGAGAAAACAAACAGCTTCTATCAAAATGTCGAAGAAGCTAGTGACGAACCCCGACTATATTAAATCTTTAGAAGACTTGCCCACTGGTGCTAGAATTTTGACAGCAATGCAAATACGGGAATCAAAAAAGAAAGATAAGGGCCGTCGATTTAACAATGAAGACAAAATATTAGCTTTATCGATATTCAAACAAAGCCCAAAAGCTTACAGGTTTTTGCGAAGAATTTTAATTTTACCTGCACCTCAGACCTAACAAAAACTACTGCAGAGGGCAAATTTGTCACCAGGAGTTAATAAAAAAATATTCACCCAATTAGAGAGAAGAGCGCAGAATATGACCGAGCGAGAGCACCTCTGTGTTTTACTTTTCGACGAAATGTCATTGACACCAAACATAAATTATAATGAAAGAAAAGATAAAGTGACAGGTTTCGTCGATAATGGCCGTGAAAGAAAGACTGAATACGCTGACCACGCACAAGTATTCTTGATTCGAGGTTTGGTGAAAAATTATAAGCAGCCGGTTTCGTATAGCTTCTCTGCAGCAGCTACAAAGGGACCAGAACTGGCAAGACAAATAAAAGAAATCATCCAAGAAATTCAAAGAGCAGGTCTCATAGTGGTGGCCACAATTTGTGATCAAGGAACTAATAATCGGCAGGCAATCAAACTGCTGGTTGATGAATACCATTCTGCCTGTATAAGAGAAGGTACAGAGCCTAAAAATAACGTAATTAAAATCAATGGCCAAATTATTGTGCCTCTATATGATACACCGCATCTGATTAAATGTGTGAGGAATAATCTTATAACAAAGAATTTAGTATTTAAAGAAAATAAAATAAAAATAGCAAAATGGGAACACTTGGAGCTCTTACAAAAAGAAAACCCGGGGTACCGAGGAATAAGACTTGTTCCAAAACTCACAGAGAACCATATTATATCCCAAAAAATACCCAAAATGAAAGTGAAGTATGCCACCCAGGTATTCAGTCAATCGGTGGCCAAAAACATGGGATATTTAGCAGGTAATTAAATAATGTAATTTCAAATTTCAAATAGTTTTATTGCCAGTTAAGTGTTACAATGGGGTGTTACAATAAATAATGCTGCTTTACTACTTAACCACCTTTTACAGGCATTGCAATATCTAAGTATGCTTACACATTGAGTTAAAAACCTACTAAATATAAAACTTAAAACTAATAAAATAAGAGAACCAATAACAAAATAATAGAGTATGTAGCTTATATACCTACTAACAATATTTATTTTAATTTTTTTATAGGTAAATATGCAGAACACTTTGTAACATATTATTATAATTATAATATTTATAAAACACTAGCGGCCGCCCGCGACTCCGTCCGCGTGGAAAAGTAACTTTTTACCCCCCTTTCAACCCCTTACAACCCCCTTTTCCCAATAAAAAGTAGCCTATGTCCTTTCTCAGGGTCTAGATTATCTGTATACCAAATTTCATTTAAATCCGTTGAGTAGTTTTGGCGTGAAAGAGTAGCAGACAGACAGACAGACAGACAGACAGAGTTACTTTCGCATTTATAATATTAGTATGGATTATGACAAAATTATACAGTTTGTAGCTTATACATAATATTATATCTACTAAACTGTGTTATTGGAAGCCTACCAACAATATTTATTTTAATTTGTGTATTGAATAAATATATATATCATATGTAAAACGTGGGTCATTTTACTAAATCATTTATTTATTTACTTTCAAAAATATAATATTTTATGTATTACCTACCTATTTCTTATGTTTGCTAAATTTTTCATCTTTCTTATGTTTTTGGTGTGCGTGGGAGTGAATGTGGTATGGCTTAACTATTTTGTTTTAACTGCAAAATACTCATCTAGTGAATAGAAACAGTTATCGACTAGGTACTGTCTTTAATTTTTTCTTAAAGGAGTTGATTTTTGTGTCATTTTTTATGTCGGACGGTATTTTATTGTAAATTTTTATAGCCATATATAGTTGGCTACAATTGAGCATTTTGATTCTTGAGTGTGGTAGTGAAAGTTTGTGCTTATTACGGGTGTTAACGTCGTGGGTATCCTGTATTGTTTTAAATAGGTTAATATTATGGAAAACAAATATGCATATGTCCTGAATGTAAATTGATGCTAAAGTTAATAATTTAAATTTTATGAAAAACGGTCTGCAACTTTAAGTATTTTTTATTTGGGCTAAGATGCGAATACATTTTTTTTGAAGTAGGAATAAGTCATTGGCGTTGACACTGCTACCCCAGAGAATTATGCCGTATTTGAGCCAAGCGTACGCGTATGCATAATAGGCTGAGAAGGCAGTGTCGGTGCTATAGTTTATTTCATACAAATCGTACGTGAATCTGGATAGTTTTGTTTTAATATTTTCTATATGGGATTTCCAGTTCAAGTTACTGTCTATTTTCAAGCCTAACAAGTTGTATGAGTTTATGTTTTCTATTTTTTTATTTTGGAAGTAGATATTTATGTCTAAGGATGGTTTCTCATATGAATGGAATTGTATAATTTTAGTTTTTTCATAATTTACTAATAGGTTGTGGTTTTCAAGCCAGGAAGTTATGTTATTCAATGTGTTACAGATGAGTGAATTGTGATCGGTATTATAGTCTGTTTTGATGAGTATCGATATATCATCAGCAAATAATACGGGTAGTGTTGTTTCATTTTTTAAGCATTTAGGAGCATCATTAATGTAGAGGAGAAAAAGGACACAGCCCAACATGTACTAATAGACTGAAAGGTCGAGACTTTTTGAAAAGATCAGAGATATGGGTAGATTCACTTTTATGATGTATAGAGTAGTCCCATGCGATTGAGCTCGCTCTGCCTGGCCACCGTTTATTCAAAAGCTAACTTATATTGTAATTTAATTTTATCCTGTAAAATTTGTAACTTTTACTTAGTCTGGTTAGCAACTTATCTTACAAAATACTGCTCATCTTAATCAAACACAGTGCACGTCATATGAAAATAATGTTATGTAATAACTGTCATTTGTTTTATATCCATTAATAAAATTGTATTGTATTAATTTCAGATAAAGGCATCCTTCCTGAAGAATGTCGGGACACTGCGGACTGTTTATTATTTTTTGACCAACTGTTCGACTCAGTCAATGGGAGTAAGAATAAAAATTCTTATGCCAAACCCTTATTAGGGGCAGTGACGCAAAATTCATGCCATGACAAAATCTGAAATGACTCAAAAAGAATTTTAAAAACAATGAGCTTTGTCAATAAAATTACAGGAAAGACTGAGTCGGTACCCACAATAAGAAATTGGGTATGGACACTGGACAATGTTCAATTATTACTAAAAAAAATAAGGACAGATTATGGCGTGGGATCAGTCTGGATGCGGCACCTAAACCAGGATCCCATTGAAAATTATTTTGGGGCCATAAGGAGCCAAGGGTGTCGCAATAATAATCCCACAGCAGATAAATTTGAATCTGCATTCACGTCATTATTATTGAATAATATGTCCAGTGTCCATGCTATGGGAGCCAATTGCGAAAAAGATTACTGCGAAAACCTACATGTTCTTATCATCACCGACTCTGATGAGACGACGACTACATGTAATCTAGACAGCATCCCTGAAATTGAACTAACTGATTTGAAGGCAAAAAAGGATCCTCGCATAATAGGTCCCTTACAATATGTAAGCGGATACTTCGTGAAAAAATCAAAAACAAAAATATTTAAAAATTGTAAAGAATGCAAAAATGATTTGTGCACTGATGAAAAAATTGAATATATCCAATCCAGGGAGTACATAGGTAGTCGCTGGCTCATCTACCCAAGTGAGAGTCTAATAATATTAATCTCCAACATGCAGGATTTAATTTACCAAATGTTAAAAGAAAATTTACATAAAACAAACATTAAAGAACTAATTAAGACTTATATGTTGATACATCTTGATTTTAATTTTATAAGCTGTGATAAACACAAAGAAAAATTAATAGAATATTTAATGAATTTAGTGTGTAGGTTTTTTATTTACAATCACTGTAAAAATTTAAATAAAATCCTGTGTGGCAAAAGAGACTGTGATGATGATGAGGACAATTTTGCTGTAACAGCTAAAAAGGTATTTTATAAATGCTGTAAAAGGAAGAGAACGTAAAATTAATCTTTTCGGTGCACAAGAATAATAACGCAGAGTGTTAAACCTAGTAAAATTATAAAAGAGCAAAATGTGAAAAGTGCACAATGTTAAAACATAAAAAAATATATTGTACAGATAGCTATATAGCTGCTGATAATTATTATGTACATTTTTGCGAATTGTGACTCCCTAATAACAAAATATAATAATTGGTGAACAGTTTTTGGAAAAACATTTACTTTTAAAATTGAATAATCAATCTTTATGATATCAACATCAAAACAGCCTTCAATAGTGGGCAATTTCTTCGATTTCAGGGAATGTAGTTTCAGCTCCAGTTTTTTTATAGGACTTGGATTTTGGGCATCTGAAACATATAAAGTTCCTGATGGATGGATGGATTATATAAAAAATCCAAGTCATATAAATAACATGAAGCTCAAAATACATTATCTGAAAACGAAAAATTGCCTTATTGAAGGGCTGTTTTGGCGATATCAGGAATGTTGATTATTTAATTTTGAAAATATTTTTTTTTATATTTTTGTTATTAGGGAGTCACCATTCACAAACATATACATATATCATCGTAGCAGCTATATAGCTAAACAACTGATTTTTTTATCATTCTGCGTTTAACCCATTTTGCTGTTTCAATATTGTAATATTTAGCATTTTGCTCCTTTATCATTTCGCTCTTTTATCATTTTACCTGGGTTTAACATTCTTCGCTTTTAACATTGTGCGTCGAAACCCTCCCTTAGTCTATTCCCAGTTCTCCCACAAGGATTGCCGCCAGTAGCAAATGGCAATAAAAAATACTATCTTGCCACCGGTGACGACTAGGAATTATTGTCCCCACTTAAACTTTGCTTTACATTGCTCTTTCCCGCCTAGTAAATGAAAGCAAGAAATAATTTATTCAAAACCTGCTCCTTATGTGATCATATCATTTAGGCTATTAACAGTTTAAACTTGGTAGTTACAGTAAAAATTACTTATACAAAATATGAACATCTTACTTTCCTTGTATTTTTATCTATCTGCTTAAAATTAAATTACGTATCTGTTACTATAATAACTATCTCAGACCTTGTTAGACATTTTCTAAAGCCAAATGATATCATTAAATAAGGGGCTGGTTTTATATAAATTATTTCGTAATTACATTTTCTAGGAGGAAATAAGCAATGTGCTGTGGCATTGCGAATAAGTGGTTGCAATAACTCCCCGTCGCCAACTGGTAGCGAATGGGATTATTATTCCCATTTACCAACGGCGGTAATCCTTGTGGGGGCAACAAGGAATGGAATAGACGGCAAATGTCCATTTCAGAAAGTCGTAGGGAAACCTATACCTATGTATAATAATAGGGTATATGACTAAGCTCAAGGTTTTACAAAATATAAATATTTTATCAAAATATAGGTCAATATGTGCCAATAGCAAAAATTCTCAATTAAAAATATTACGTCTAGCCGGTTTTATGATCATTCAAAGATTCATGGGCAAGTCCATTTTAAAACTATGAAATTATTAAAAAATAATTATACCATTAAATAACCCATACAATTTGCACCAATTATTATAATAAAACCATTGACATAAACGAAACATTTGATATAGCTACCATACAAAATTCAAATGAAATGCATACAAAATACTCAAGTGTGACGTCACATTTTAGTAGCCATTTGTAGGGAGCGTTTTGGGTTTGCCCAAAATAATGTGATTTTAAAGTTGTGATATCTCAGGTGGTTTAAATGAGAATCAAGTGATTTTTTCAACGATGTTTCTATCGTTGAGAGGTCTTTTGATTGCAAAAATAAAAAAAAAATAGTCATGTACCGTATTATGTAAGTACTTAAAAAATATACAATTTTAGGGTGAGTTTGATTATTTAGATGACTATAATAGGCAATCAAATTAAAAATGATATAAATTGCCCTTTTACCTATTAAAATTAATTTACGTAAGTAACGTCGTAGTTTTAAGAGATTATTTACTTTATGTAATCTGAATTAAATAAATGAAGAAACGTAAATATTTTTGTTGTATTATTTATTTCGACGATATCGATATCAAAATTAGGATAATATACGAAACCGACTATAGCTACATACATAACTATTGTTATGTATATTTTTAAGGGTACTAATTAAACAAGCTTCTTTTTAATAGCATTATTCGCCTCAGAAAATATATGTTACCTTCTAAATTACTAAGTCGGCCACAACCAATGCGCGTCTTAATAATAGTATCTCAGACACTAGTTATCTTATATGTAAGCCACTGTAAATATAACTCAGCATAGTGGTTATTTTTTAGCATCTAAATTTGTGGTATGCATTCAAATAGGAAGCTTCTAAAGTATTAATATATGACACCAAAATAGTAAGAATATTAGCCTCTAATTGCATAATTTAGTATGAATAAAATGTAACTCATCCTACATTAATCGATTGTTAAATGTACCTAAAATTGTCATCAAATAGTATAATTAAAGCCACTACATATTATTATTATGTATTACACATGAACTATTACGGACAGGCAGCCAGAGCGATGGTAGCCTAGTGGTTTAGAACGCGCCCTCCATGCGGAGGGTCGATTTCTCTAGATGTTTCAAATCTATGTGCATATTTCTATATTTACCTCGGCGGTGAAGGAAAACATCGTGAGGAAGCTTGCTCGTTTGGGATAGTTTCAGAAGCGTATAACCATGATTCAGTTGGTCTTGTTCCTCTGTCAAAGGGTTGCGAACGTCAGACGGCAGTCGCTTCATTGTAATTACCAGGCTCCCCAAATCCTGAATCATGATCAATGCGTACCCTGGGCTCCAAAGCCCAGGTTTGGACTCAACCGGAAATTATACGCAAATATGAAGAAGAAGAAGAACTATTAAGGACAGTCATAGTAAAACCATTTATTTATGCAAATCAACATTTGAATTAATATCTGTAATAAGTACAATCATTTATAGAAAAGTAATTAATAAACATTACCACGTATAATTACGTGATTATAAGAAAAAGAAAATAAGGGCAGGCGGACGGGCGGGTCGGCACAAGTTTCGAATAGCGCTCTCTGATTGGTGCAAATGGCCGGTTGCTGTTATGTCGCGCACTCGCGCCAAATCGTACAGTGGCTATTTTCACGATAAAAGAATATGAAGTTTTATTTTTCATGTTAAGTTATAATATATGATGTTGAGTATTGAAGCTTGAATACATATTTTTTGAGGAGCTTGTATTGAAGCTGTAAAACGTAATATGGTGATGAGTTACAAATTTCGTGGCTGAGTTAGTAAATTAGTTTGCAATGTATAAATCAGAAGGACAAGGAAAAATAATTGTTGATATTGACTTGACGCTTTCTTTAACATTTTTAGTTGGCGTTGTAAAGAAGATGAATCAGTTAATTAAAGGCTATGTTAATTTCCCGGTGCTTAGTTAGTAAATTAGAAGTTTGCGCGCGTGGCCAAATAAAAATTCTGTGGCCTTGTTTATTATTTCTCTATTAATGTGCCTCCGGAAAACATACAGCATTGCTATATGAAGAAGCATGTGTGTACTTATCCTAATATCGCTGATTGGTCAGAGACCTAGTTATAGACAAATCCGTACTTCCGCTGGTGGCGCTGGTGTCGCACCTAGCAAGGGCGGGAATAGACTAGTGCCGCCATATTTTAAGTTCATAGCGTTGTGTACTTTCGTCGTGAACGGACGTAAATCCAAAAATAATTTTAGAATCCTAAATAATTATTGAATAGTTTGACTATAACTAGTTAAATTAAAGCTGTTTTAATCTAAGACCTTAAATATTTCTGAATTTCGTTGAAATTAACTTTTAAAAATGGAGCCGGCGCCGGCGCCATTACAAAGTGATAACAATAGTGATGGTGAAGAAGGAAATAGTGCAAATCCTCGGTTGCCGGAACCGAATCAACCGCCGGAGGTTCCTCCGGGCGGTTCGTCCTCGAGCTCTTCGTCCAGTGAGGAGGAGGAGGAAGAACCTGCGCGTAAAAAACGACGACGAAGTTCAAAGGTAACGGTCGACCCAAGGGTTGACGCGTTATTTGACCAGGTCAGTGCCCTTACAAATTTTATTATGCAGCAACAATGTGCACCTGTTCCAAATATTACCATCGCAAATAATCAGGAAACTGCCCAGCAGTCAATTGCGACTGACTTTTTGACTAACCCCTCGGCCTTGACGCCTCAGTTACTAGAACTAGGCACTTGTAAGACAGATTTTAACGACAAGAAATTCATTAAACCGGCTGATACTAAAAGGTTAAAACTTTTATGTGACCTCCAACATTTCAATTCGCCAACTTGGCAGCATATTCGCTACAGTAAAGCCTTGCATGAAATGGTAGCTCAACCCGGTTTTTGCAACTTAAAAATAAATGAGGAACTCTGTTGTCTTAACAAGGGTAAAGATTTTTTGGCACCGACAGAATTAGTTATAGCCGCGTTAACTAACGCCTTACTTTACCAAAGGGAACTCCTACAATCCGGATTACAGGGTATCATCGATTGGGCTCACAAAAATTCTGCAGAATTGAACCCTAATAACCTGTTTGCTAAAATCTCGGAATCATTTGGACAATCATCTTCGTCCTATAAATTGTCTGAACAAGCATTACAAATCGTTTGCGGAAAACGAGCTGAATGTGTGGAAATTAGGCGCCAAAAGTTAATAGCTGAAATTCCCGATAAAAATGTTCAAGCTGTTCTTTCAAACATACCACCCAGTGAAGAGTTTCTTTTTGATAAAAATAAATTATCGTCATTTATACAATCTCTCGGCGGGCCACATTTCTGGCTATCACAATCTCAAAATTATAAAAAAGATAGATCAAACTTAAAACGAAAAAGCAACGAGCCTATACCCTCGACATCTAAATATAATCCTAATCAAGTTCAACAAAAACAATTCATTCAGCAGGATAATAATTACAAAAAACAAACACCAAAAGTAAATTACAAAAATAAAAGCAATACAAACAAACAAAATTCCTTTCGTAACAAGAGAAAGTGACTATCCGACGGAATTCAAAGGGGGTCGCTTGAAAACCTTCAAAAATCGGTGGAAAAGGCAAGGGGCCAACAAATTTATAATGTCGACTATCACGGGTTCCCGAATACCCTTATTCAAAAGACCTCCTCTAATCAGACCGTCAGAAAGTTTTATGACCAAGTATGCCACAAAACCCTCTCCTGCAATGACACAAATGATCCAGGAACTCCTAGATCAATGTGTATTACAAGTTGTGACCAAAAAGACGCCGAGTTTTATATCAAAGCTATTTCTGAGAAAGAAAAACGATGGGGCGATGCGGCCGATCTTCGATCTACGGGAATTAAACAAGTTCGTAAAGACGAAAAGGTTTCAACTAATTTCGCACACAGTGGTGCCAGATTTTCTTCAACCCAGAGATTGGATGATAAAGTTAGATATCTCCCAGGCTTATTTTCATGTCCCTATCTCGAAGTCCCATCAAGTGTTCTTAAGAATCAGTTATCAAGGTCAATTATACGAGATGACGTGCTTACCCTTTGGCCTGGCCTCGGCGCCCCATCTTTTCTCATCAATCACATGCTGGGTCGCGGAGACCCTGCGTGCGAAAGGTTGTCGAGTACTAGTCTATCTGGACGACTTCCTTCTGGTCCATCAGGACCACTCCAAGTTATGTCTTCAGGCTGCGGAAGTCGTGAGGCACTTGGAAAAACTAGGCTGGACAATCAATTACTCGAAGTCAATCCTAACACCGACTCAAGACCTAGAATATCTGGGTATTCGCTGGCAAACAGCAATAAACAGAATGTGTTTACCGGAAAAAAAAGTGAACCATTTGTCCGACACCCTAGATCAATTTGTAAATCAGACTTGCATAAAACTGCGACAGTTACAGAGCCTACTGGGTCAGTTAAACTTTGCAGGTTTTGTGATCCCACGTGGGAGACTACACTGCCGTCACTTACAACTGTTTCTTCGTCATTTCGACAAGAAACGCCCACGGCAAGCTCTGCCTATTCCTCAATTTGTGCGTCGCGAGATGGTTTGGTGGCGCGGAGCCACGCACCACTCTGTAGCACTACACAAGAACCCAGCGACACACTTCCTGACAACGGACGCTTCGGATACAGGTTGGGGAGCTCAAATAGATGGAATATGGGTTTCAGGTGTATGGTCAACCCAACAAGCCAGGTGGCACAGCAACAAAAAAGAATTGTTCGCAGTGATTGCAGCTCTAAAACAAACGGCGATTACGTTAAAAGACTCTCATATACTGATCCAATCGGACAATCGCACGTTGATTGCTTATATTCGGAAGGAAGGGGGCACAAAATCATTGGCACTACTTACTCTGACATTTCAGCTCTTATATCTGACAGACAAGTTCAACATAACACTCTCAGCTTATTACCTCCCGGGCCGATACAATACCATAGCGGACAGTCTATCACGAGGAAAGCGACCCGCGGAATGGCACCTGTTACCACACGCCACAGCACGAATCTTCAAACTATGTGGCCGCCCAGAAATAGACCTCTTTGCATCGCAACAGAGTGCTGTAGTGCCAAACTACGCATCAATAGACTCCAGAGATCGGTCAGCAAGCTACATAGATGCCTTCAGCAGACCTTGGAGGTATCAACTAGCATGGGTATTCCCACCCCCCAGCATCATCCCGAGAGTATTGATGCATCTAAACAGTGCCAGGGGAACATACCTGGTAGTAGCTCCGGAATGGCATCAAGCGTTCTGGCTGCAAGACCTGAAATCTCGTTCTCTAGATCACCCGATCGAGATTCAGAATCTATCAGACTCATTGATAGACCTGACCACATCTCAAGCCCCTCCACAAGTTCAGGCGCTAACCCTGAAAGTTTGGAAAATTGGGGGTGGGGTACACAAATAAAAGAGTGGTCTCAGGAAGAAAAGAATTTATTAAAGAAGAGCTGGAGACAATCTACTCTATCAACCTATTTACCAGCCATCAAGAGATGGCTCTCTTGGTGCTCCGATCTGAGAATTAACCCAAAATCACCACAACCAGCCGATCTAGCAAAATTTTTGATTAATTTGTTTTTAAAAGAAAAATTAGCATACAGCACAATTTTAGTGCACAAATCAGCTATTCTGACCTACTGTGGCCCAAAAATAGAACACAATTCCTTCTCAGATTTTATTATTAAACATGCCCTTAAAGCTATTAGTGTGGCTAAACCTAAAGTTCTAAAACCTTTATTTACGTGGGACCCAACAATAGTTATTAATTGGCTTTCATCTAATCAGTCTAAAGACTCCCTTTTTGATCTAGCTAGAAGAACTGCTACAGTGTTACTTATGGCTTCTGGACGCAGAGTCCACGATCTCACTTTATTAAAAATTTCTAGTAACCATTTTTTCGATAATGGGGAAAACATTTTCTTTATTCCTGCTTTCGGATCTAAAACTGATTCCCATTCCCATCGCCAATCAGCGTGGATGTTCTCTAAACATGAAAATAAAAATATTTGCCCTGTAACTCTAATTCAAACTTATGTAAATAAGGTTGCTAACAGAAGATCCGAAATTGTTGAGTTAGATAACCTTTTTGTTACTGTATGTGGCACAACAAAAGCAGCATCACGTACAGTAATAGGAAACTGGATTCGTTCCGTTTTAAGGGATAGTGGAATTGACGCCAGTCCAGGCAGCTGCAGATCAGCTGTTGCATCACTAAGCTGGCTTGAAGATCAACCAATCGATGATATACTTTCGAGAGGCAATTGGAAATCGTCCAACACATTTTTTAATCATTATTGTAAAATGATTAATCTCCCTAAAAGTAATCATGATTCTTTTTTCAATACATTTACCCCAACGTAATTTTTATATCATAATTCACGTCTTCGTTATTTGATTTCACTAAAGCAATTTTTTAGTTCTATAAAATTATTTGTATGGTACGTACACAAAGAAATTAAAATAATTCATCAATAAATCTAAATTTTATTCACTACCCTAAATCATCATAGCGTTGTGTTATTAACTAATCTCACCAGCAGATAACAAACACGTCTTCATATAGCAATGCTGTATGTTTTCCGGAGGCACATTAATATACCGGTTTT
Organism: Marasmia exigua; assembly: GCA_019059595.1. Lineage (NCBI taxonomy): Eukaryota > Metazoa > Arthropoda > Insecta > Lepidoptera > Crambidae > Marasmia > Marasmia exigua. The sequence continues at coordinate 154,585 of JADPWL010003101.1, forward strand.
ACAAAACAATAAAACCGATATTATGTGCCGACAGGGAAAACATACAGCATTGCTATATGAAGAAGCATGTGTGTACTTATCCTAATATCGCTGATTGGTCAGAGACCTAGTTATAGACAAATCCGTACTTCCGCTGGTGGCGCTGGTGTCGCACCTAGCAAGGGCGGGAATAGACTAGTGCCGCCATATTTTAAGTTCATAGTCTTCACCAGGAAGACCTTCCTGCAATGCTGTATGTTTTCCCTGTCGGCACATAATATCGGTTTTATTGTTTTGTAAAACCGGTATATTTTTAATAGTATCTCTTAACCAGATTCATAGGCGGCAGCACAGGGCTGTTTCCATTTTTGACGTTTGAGATAGACCTCTATTTCCAGTATTACAAAGTACTCTGTGCTTCGCATTAGATTCAAAGTGACCTTGAATTTGCATTCTATAGGCATCACCCAGTGTGTTACGAAGTGAAGTGAGCGACGAAGCGCCATTACTATACTAGTGATTGAAACCACAAAGTACTTTTTATATATGGAAATAGAGACCTCTCTCGGCGTCTAAAACAGGAAATAAATTAATTGAGGTAACGCCTTCTGTATGTGTTTTATGGTACTAATACGTACTACATACATGTATGTACATACCTATTTATAGGATGCATAGTGCAATATGATTCTAATCTAATCAAAGGGTGCATTAGACTAAGAATTATTAACTAACGATATTGTTTTCCTTTACATATTCCTTTGGAAATCATTATAGAAGAGTTAGTTAATAATTCTTAGTTCGAAAATGAAAACAATTGCGTGTAAAGGAAGTATTTTTTATTTCTTAGGCCTTTTTAAACATTTTTTAAAATGTTTTTTAGCCTTTATTTGAAGGCTGTCCTCGTCGTCATAACATTCCATTTTGCCATGTAATATTTTATTTATTTATGTCCTTACAATAGTTATATAAAAAAAATCTAGAAGTAATGTTTATTAAAAAAATTACAATCTTTTCTTTATGAATTTCGCATTCTAAAAAATTGAAATCAACCAACATTAATATATATGTTTTTATTAATTCCTTAATGTTCCTTTTTTCGAAGGATTGTTTGATTATCGTAAAAGCTATGTCTTGGACTTGCGACACACAATTTATAATGGCTTCGTTGGGACTGCAAAGCCATTGACGACCTGCATACTCTCTATATTTAATATATTCTGCACCTTCTGTTGCTATGGTGTTTTTAGCACATGTAGTGCAATTTTTAAAAACTTTAATCTTGGCTTTTTTAATGAAATACCCACACACATATTGCAAGGCGCCAATTACACGAGGGTCGCTTTTAGATTTAATGTCTTCTATAATAATGTCTCCTATTAATTCAGTCGCAGGTCTGCAGGTCGTCGAGGCTTCACAGTCATCCGTGACGACGAGGGCATGTAAATTTTTACCCAAATCAGCTTCGGAATTAGACCCAACTGGGGCATGGACACTGGATAAATTATTTATTAATAGAGTTGTGAATGCGCTCACAAATTGGTCCGGAGTCGGATTTCGGCACCCGTGGCTTCTTATGGTACCGAAAAAAATTTCAACCGGGTCCTGGTTTAAGTGTCTCATCCACAACGACGTTATCTTGTGTAGCGTTTCTAAATTTTTTACCAGGACCTCGATTCCGTCCAGTGTCCATGCCCAGTTAATTAAGGTAGGTACATTTTCTGCTTTTCCTGTACTAATATTAAAGAACTTCATGTTTTTTAACTTAATTTTGGCTTGTTGCCACACTTGGTGATGGTTTGATTTTGGCGTAACGGGTCCGAGGAGAGGTTTCGCAAATTGCTTCTTATTGAAACTTCCATTTTGCGAATCAAATAAATTATCGAAAAAGAGAAGAATATCTGCAGTTTCTTTGCACTCCTTCGGCAGAATTCCTTTATCTGAAAAACAAAATTCACCACTTTTTAATGAAATAAAATGAAAATATAATTTGAATTATTCTTTATCCAGACCGATGCAAATTTATTGTCATGTTAATATAGGTAATAACTCGAAACTATCGTCCCGCGGTTTTACCCGCGTGGTGATAGTTATATTTTGGATAATATAACATATTATTATGTGTACTTTTAATGAATGTCTATAATATGAATGTCTGTGTTATTATCAAAATCCATTCAGTAGTTTTTGCATGAAAGAACAGCTTTCACGTATTTTATATTATAATGTTACGCAATATTACCTGCAAGGTATCCCATATTTGTTGCAACAGTCCTACTAAAAATTTGACTGGCTAATTTCACTTTCATTTTATTATTTGCTACTTTTTCAGGCAAAACATGGCTTTCGGTTAACTTAGGGATGAGCCTTACACCTTTATAGCCCGGGTTTTCTTTATGCAGTAGAAGTAGGTGCTCCCATTTTGCTACGCGTTTTGTACCATTCTGATAATATTCTAAATTCTTTGTTAAAAGGTTATTTCTTAAACACTTTAATAAGTGTGGAGGGTCGTATAATGGCACCACCTCTTGGTCATTCACCAAAAAAACATTTGCTTTTGGTTCTAGACCCTTTCTTAAACATATGCCACGTGTTTCTTGTAGTAATAGCTTAACAGCGTTCCTATTGTTGGCCCCTTGATCGCAAACCGTTGCTACGACGACGAAGCCTGCTTTTTGTAGCTGGCTAATTATTTCTTTAACTTGCGTAGCAATTTGCTGGCCACTTGTAGCTGCCGCAGCAAAAGTATAGCAAATGGGCTGTTTATAATTCTTCAACAGACCCCGTATCATATACACCTGAAAAAAAAATTGTAATTATTTTTTCTTACTTAAATAAATTGTAAGTAGACAGAATATGATAAAACATCATTAAGGTAGTATTTAAAATTGTTTGCAATACATTTTTATATACCAAATTAAAGTTTAAGAAATTAAGTTGCTTGTTAGGCAGATTGCTATTTATCATATAAGTACTTCAATTCAATATTTCCATTGCGATGTCCTTTACCTGAGCATGATCCGCATATTCAGACTTTGTTGTCACACCATCAGTCACAAAGCCAACTGCAGTATCTTTTTTTTCATTGAATGACAAATTTGCTTTTAAATGCATTTCATCAAACAACAAAACGCACAATTTTTGTTCAGGCTTCATTTTGTCTGCAGCACTTTTGAGTTGGCTAAATATTTTACTGTTAATGCCAGGTTCTATGTTTGCCTGACTTATTAGTTTCGACAGGGTTTGTGGCGCTGGTAAAATAAGAATTCTTCTTAAAAACCTATAAGCTTTGGGTGACATTTTAAATATGGAAAGGGCTAATATTTTCTCTTGCAACAGAAAACGTCTGCCTTTATTTTGTTTCTTAGACTCTCTAAATTGTAGGAATGTTAAGAGCTTTGATGTGCTAGGAAGATTTTCCATTGCAGACAAAAGTGCTGGATTTGATGAGAGTTTTTTAGCTGCTTGTAGGTTGGCAGCTTGCTTCTTCATTTTGTTGCGACATTTGCTAAGTTTTATCCTAATTTTTAACAACTTCTGGCGTAATTTTTGCTCTTCAGGAGTTGCTGAGTGCTTTTTGATAGAAACTGCAACTTTCTTTCTGTGTAATTCTAAAATAAAAAAAACAATTGTAGTGTTAGTTTCATTAAACATAATATTTAGTTTTATACAAAATAATAATCAAACATTTCTCAGAAATATCAGGTTAGAAAGTATCTTTTTCCTGAAAAAAAGAGCCTGCTCTAGACCAGGGTTTCTTAACCTGCGGTCCATGGACCCCTTAAGGGTCCGTGGCATCCATATCAGGGGTCAACAGTAGGTCAGTCAGTCTAATAAACATATTTATTAGGAAATTGTGTAATAAACTCGATAAGACTTAATAGGGTAGCTATTATAAGCAATGTTGTAACTCAGTAGTAACTCAGTAGTCAGAGCATTCACTCGGACAACGAAAGATTGTGGGTTCGAGTTCTATTGGAGCTACATAGTTGTAAGATTAGTTGATTTCCAAAAATATGAGTATGAGTAATTCTTACCAATATTTTCTTTTGATGTAGTTTCATTTTTGTTTTCATTATTATCCACTGAAGTTATTTCTTCAACTGATGTTTCCAATGAATGCATCTGGAGACCTAAAAGTTAATGACTTGTTAATTGAACCTATTTTTTTTTATTATACTATGGTGGAAAGCGACGATGAGATCTAGGATGACTCAGGTTTGCCTAGAAGATGCCTGTTCACTCATGCCTTAAAGATCCAGATTATAATGATCAAGAAAAAGAGACCTCAGTAGGGAGTTCCATTCCTTAGCTGCCACTATTATTTATCAAATGATTGAAAAATATTCCAAATTATTCAAAATTGTACTTCAATAGTAATATATATTTGTTTTCAAACAACTAGGCAATAAAACAAATTTGGATATTAAGCAAGTGGAATCAAAATCAAACTGGTTTTACCTGCTGAAGATGTTGAAGTTGACGGTATGGGTAATGTCACAGTGGTTGAAGTTGTATTTGTTGGAAGATTTTGCAATTGCCTCAGAGGCCTTCTCTCAACAAATGTAAATTGTGGAATAGAATGAAGTCCTGAAACATGATTTATTTGAACATGAGTAAATTAAAAACATTTTTATGTTTTGATGCTTACATAGGACTAGCACATACTTATTTACTAAACTTAAGACATAGGATTTGATATAGACGGTGTAACTCCAAGCGAGTGACATATATATATATTATGTAATAGGTGGCAGACGAGCAGACGGTTCACCTGATAGTAAATGCTTGCCACCGCATGCACTTGACATACGCAACACCAGTGGAGTTACAAGCGCTGCTAACCTGTAAACCCCCTTTTCCAAAGATTGTACCTCCAGTACCCTCACTCACTAAGCGAAACACAGCAAAGGTGCTGCTTCACGCCAGTTTTATGTGAGACCATGGTATCACTTTGTTCGAGCCAGCCTATTTATGCCAAAGAGCGCCCAATGGGAGTGGGAACCTGAGATAACAAAATATATATACATATATATCTAATGAAATCTTACCTGGCAAATTAAGGGTTGGTACTGCAATGTTACTTAGCCGATCATAGCGGCAACAAAATTTTTCTTCAAAGTGTGAGTGACAGACACTGCGATGTTTATATATGTCCTCATTGTCTAAGCCAATTATATCACCACCGATTGACAAAACCCACTGATTAAAACGCTCAATATCTTTAGCTGGATTCGGAAATAAATGCATTGTTCTATGCGAATCTGAAAAACCAAAAAATAAATCATCAGACCCTATTATTATGTATGAGTTATGGTGTCATAACTCATACATAATAATAGGGTAGGGTAGGTAGGGTAGGGGTAGGGTAGTAGATCTGTGTAGATTTTGCAGCTTTAAGAATTATTTAAAGATTTGTTACATAAAAAAAAAACATGTTGCTCTCTTTCAAATAAAGTTACACAAGTGAGTTTTTAGTATTTCGGACGAAAATTGTTGTCGTTTAGGGATGTTACTTGCAATATAATTGTACTTTGGTGACATGGTTGTAACTTGTTTTGCGATTATGTAGAGGGACTGCAGTTTATGTATGTATAAATCTGATTTATATTACTTAAAGCAAAGAACATTAATGAAAATCTTTTGTATTATTTTAAGCCAGAAAAAGTAGATTATAGCGTAGCTACTTTGGGAGTGGGTAGTGTTAGTACTGTGAGGGTTGGTTGGTAGGTAGCCAAAACACTTTATGGAGATATATTTTCGTATATTGTCTCAAATTAACACAAGATAATAATTATTTATATCGGAGCAACAACTTAACATGGACGCGGTTGGTTAGCGAGAGAGTGAGGTAGGTGTGGGGGGAGAGGAACTCCCGTACCAATCAAACCAGTATTGGCCTGCGGGCGTTTACGGAACTAACATGACAGAAAATAAGTGCTAGCGGTACCTAACCGGCAGCAATGCATTGCGCTTAGGGCGCGATAGAGGGCGCTGTCTCGCTATATACTCCCCCTCCAGAGGATGAAAGCGTCCTCGCTCATTCGCTGGCCATACATTATCATTGTTACATACATTTACAGAAACACTACTTTGGTTAGACACATTATGACATTCATTATTTGAATCCACATTAGAATTGTAATTTCTATTCGTTACATAAAGATTAGGCGAGTACATACATTCCTCCCTATCAGACACATTATTGCATTTATCATTTAAATCCACATTTGAATTGTAATTTACATCGGTTACATAAAGATTAGGCGAGTACATACATTCCTCCCTATCTGACACATTATTACATTTATTCTCATTTAAGTTACGACGGGGACGGCCACGTTTCCGCACCGGAACTACAGGTTGAGGTAGGGTCGTATCGCGACCCAGGTAAGGTGTTAACTGTTTAATGTGATACTTCCCTAAGTACCTACTGGAGTCCTGTGCGGGTGCTATGATATAAGTTGTAGGGCTTACCTTTTTAGTAACCACGTATGGTCCATCTCTTTTTGGTACGAACTTCGATGTCAGGTCCTTTCCTTTGTTGCTAAGTACATGCGAATTCAATAATACCAAGTCACCTGCAACAAAACTTTGTCCTACGCGACGTGACTGATCACCATAGTCCTTTCTTTTATCCTGCTGACTTTCGACCTTCTCGCGAACTGCAGCTAGCGTATTGAGAAAACGTTTTAGGTATGGTGTTATCTGTGGAACGAAATTTTCTTTCTCCAAAACCAAACGAGGATCATTTCTTACTTCTAAAGGCGATCTCAGCTCTCTGGCAAACATCAAGTACGCTGGCGAAACTCCTGTAGTTTGACAGCGTGCAGAATTTAACGAAAAACGTATAGACGGTAAGTATATAGGCCAAGAATTATGTTTATTACCTACTAATTGTGATAACTGTACTTTTAAATCTCTATTCTTTCTTTCCGCAGGGTTCCCCTCAGGATGATACAGCGGTAACAATTCCTGCTTCACATCTAACACGAACATACACTGTTGCATTACAGCTGAAATAAATTGTACACCATTATCTGAAATAATGCGACGCGGTAGACCAAAACGTAGAAAATATTCCTCTATGAGTGTACGCGCGCACGCCTCAGCTGTCGCTTCTCGAAGCGGATATAACTCGACCCATCTAGTTGCGGTGTCCTCGACCAATAAAATCCATTTTTCATCCTTATCACCTGGAGGTAAGGGTCCGAATAAATCTATAGCAATAACCTCATTTCTCTGATTCAGGATCGGCGTCTGCAACAACCCTGGTGGCTTGTCGTTGGCAGCCTTGTAGCGCTGACACGATATACACGTTCTGACATACTCGACAATGGCACGACGCATCCCTGGAAAATAAAACTTTTGAGCAACTCTTTGATATGTCCTCTCGATCCCTTGGTGACCTGCCAGAGGAGAGTCATGACATTCTTTTAATACTTCTTCTCTTTGATCCACCGGTATAACTAATTGCGGTTCTTCTGTATCCGCATCCGGATTATAGCGATAGAGCACTCCTTGCTCCATAATATAACCTCTTCCCGTCCAACGATGAACATCAATTTCCTCTTCACTTTCCAGATTCCTAATTATCTTAGCAAGTTCAGGGTCTGCCAGCTGACCTGATCTTAACTCGGAGGGTCTCTTCGCAGGTAAGTCAATCGTTACTGAACATATCCCACATGCATCTGCGGAGTTCTCATCGCAGTTGGGACGGCTCAGGGTATCTGCTATTATATTTACCTTCCCTGGTGTATACTCATAATGCAAATCAAATGCTTGTAATTTCAGTGCCCATCTTACCAATCTGCCTGATGGTGATTTTACAGTCATTAGCCACTTCAACGGCTGGTGGTCGGTACCTACGACAACCTTATGACCATCAATATAAGAACGAAAACGTTCCACAGCCCAGACTATGGCTAAGGCTTCCCTCTCTGTTGTAGAATAATTTCTTTCTGCTTGATTGAGCAATCGGCTCGCATATTCAATAGGCCTTTCATCATTACCTTCTCCTTGTAGAAGTACTGCACCCAGAGCGTAGTTACTGGCATCAGTTCTGAGCACAAACGGTTTGGTGTAGTCAGGTTGGATGAGGATGGGTGGTGACGTCAGCAACCTTTTTAGCTCCTCGAAGGCTTGATCTTGCTCTGTCTCCCATCTCCATGGCTCATGTTTCCTAGTCAACCTTGACAGTGGTTCTGAAATTTTAGAAAATCCAGGTATAAACTTCCTAAACCAAGAAGCAGTCTGTAAGAAGGTTCTTAGATGTTTAAGTGATGACGGCTTCTTCATATCTAATACAGCTTTCACTTTTTCTTCATCAGGTGATATACCATCTTTAGATATCACGTGACCTAAATATTTGACAGTGTCTCGTGCAAAAACACACTTATCCCGATTCACCCTTAATTTAAATTCGTGCAGTCTTTCAAATACAGCGTGCAAATCCTTTATGTGGCATTCCATATCAGCCGATATTATGCAAAGATCATCCAAAAAAGCTAAAATAGTAATATTCTGCAACTTCGGGCATGAGCAAAGACGATCAATTAAACGCTGAAATGTAGCTGGTCCATTCTTTAACCCAAATGGCATGCGTTTGAAGCGATAAGTGCCTGACGGTGTCGAGAAGGCAGTCTTATCTTTATCACGGTTAACGGCAACTTGCCAGTACCCAGATTTTAAGTCTAAAGTACTCATAACACAACCCTGTTTTGTCCTTTGTAACAGCTCATCAATCTTCGGCATTGGATAAGTATCTGTTTTAGTAATACTGTTCAACTTACGGTAATCGACGCAAAAACGAAAACTTCCATCACGTTTAGGCACTAATAGTGCTGGTGCTGACCATGCTGACTCACACTCCTCAATGATATCCTCAGCAAGCATCTTCTCTACCTCGCGCTGCATAACCTCTGCGCGCGCTGGTGTCATGCGGTACGGCGGAACAGCAACTGGCGCGTGTTCGCCGGTATCAATGAAATGCTCTGCATACTGCGTGGCTTCACCAGTCTCTCGGAACACATCACTGAAAGAGTTTATTAAATCATTAAGTGACATACTATCATTATCACAGTTTTTTGGTGTTGACTGTACCTCATTATAACCTTGTTCTAAATCCTCATAAAACAACCTGTACTTCCGGTGCTTCGTGTCCGAAAAGTCGGTTTAAAGATATTTATTTTTTCTCATAAGATTACAAATCACTTACATGAGAAAATAACTTAAATAAACTAATTACAAAAAACTGTGTGGGGCAAGAGTCAACAGAATCAGAATTAGAGTAAACAATTACTTTAAATACTTTACCAAGATACATTTTTCGAGGTAACACTAACAATTATCGTGGGGGTAACTCTCAAATCTCGGCACCGCGCTCATCACTTTACAATATAGGCACCAAGGTTTAATTTTGCTTAGCTCGACTCTGCATTCCGCATCGGCTCGCTGCGAATGTCATTCCTTCGTAGATTAAGGACAACTAGATGTGCCATCCAACAACTCAGCTCGTGAGAGATTTGTCAGCTTGTGTTTTTATTTGAATCTAATTTTAATTTAAACCAAGTTTATTTACATATCAGTTCAATTTATTAAACAAAATTGTATATTGTTATTAATTTATTAGGACATATATTTATAGTTTAAAAAGTAAAGTAAAGTAAGTACAGAACAATACCTAAGTAAGTAAGTTTTGGTTTTTTGTATTATGAGTTATATTAAAATTATAACAATAATTGTTGTTCTTTTTTTTTCTTTTGTTTTTTTTTTGTATTAAAAATAAAATAATATGTAAATATGGCAAAAACTATGTCACAGTATACATATATACATTTCATGAGTGGGTGCATTACATATTTATTATTTATTTATACTAACTTGCTGTTGGACATAGTGTTTAAGGAGTCTTTTGAAAGTAAAATCAGATTTTGCGTCTTTAATGTCTTTTGGTAATTGATTATATAATTTGGCCCCAGCATACAAAATATTTTGTTTGCCATAATTTGTACGGGGAGTATGTAAAACTAAGTTGTTCGCGCTTCTTAATTTAATTTTTTGTATCTGGTGTTTTTTCGTAAATGTTATTTGTGTGTGTAGATCCTTATTTAATATTTTACGAACTAATATGCAACTATTGTAAAAATATGACTGGTTTATGCTCATTATTCTAGTTTCTTTGTAGATTTTCTCCGAAGCTGTTAGGAAATTGTATTTGAACAATCGTTTGATCAACTTATTTTGTGCAATTTGTAGGCTTTTTATATTTGTTTGGGTAGCAGTTCCCCACACTTCAATAAGGTAATCGATATGTGGTTTTACAAGAGCGTTGTAAATAGTATACCGTACATGAGCGGGGAGACATCGAACGATACCGCGGAGTGTTCCCATTAGTGACATTAGTTTGTTTTTTATCTTTTCTATGTGGATTGTCCACGTCAGGTGGCTGTCCATGATTAGACCGAGATATTTTTCATTATAAACTCGATTTATTGCAATATTATTTATCATAAGGGGTGCAAACTGGGGTATTTTTTTGTTTCTAGCTACAAAGATAATATAATTTGTTTTTGCAATATTTATCGTCAAGAGATTGGATCGGAACCAGGAATCCAAAGCATCAAGATCGCTCTGTGCATCCTCCAGGATTGAATTGAGAGTCCTTCCAAAGTAAAACAAACTGGTATCATCCGCATATAAGGTTATGTCACCCTTCAGACCAATATCTTTTATGCCATTAATATAGATGAGGAACAATAGGGGGCCCAAAATTGATCCTTGGGGTACTCCGTATGTTATAGGCCTAGTATTGCTCTGTATTTGACCTATTTTAACTAATTGTTTACGGTTTTCAAAATATGATTTGAACAACCTTAGTGCAGAACCTGTAACACCTATCCGTTCCAATTTTTCAAGGAGTAGATCATGGCTAATGGTGTCAAATGCCTTTTTTAAATCTATAAAGACTCCCAATCCAATCCTTTTCTCGTCAATTTTGATCTTTAATTTAGTTACTATATCTATGGTGGCCGAAAGAGTGTTCGACTTGGGCCTAAAGCCATACTGTTTCTTGTACAAGAAGTTTATAGAGTGTAAATAAGTTTCAAGTCGGTTGTACAATATTCGTTCAAAAATTTTTGACATTATCGGTAGAACCGAGATGGGACGATAGTTGCCAGCGTCAGACTTAGATCCAGATTTATAAATAGGTGTCACTTTAGCTATTTTTAGTGTATCTGGGAACACTCCACATTCAAGACAATAGTTTAAACAACTTGTGAGCTCAATCAGTACTGCATTTTTAATACATTTTATGGATTTGGTACTAATACCGTCGATTCCCGAGCTTGTATTAGAATTAAGGTTGTCGATTATTTTGGAAATTTCTTCTGCACTTGCCGGTAATATTTGATTAAGCGTATTGCTGGTGTTATTTGTATTTTGCTGTAATGTGTTGGATATGAGATTACAAGATGTCGATGAGGAAATTTGACAAGCTAGAGTCGAGCCGATACCAGAGAAGAACTCATTAAATTGTTCACAAATATCTTCAATATCCGTGGCATACCCGTTTTGTTTTTGTAATTTATTTGGCACAAGGGACTCTTTCACTTTATTTATAGATAAGCTTTTTATAAGACTCCACATTTTCTTTGGCTTTTTCTTGCAGTCGTTAAAGGATTTTAAATAAAATTCGCTTTTTGCCTGTTGTATGCTTGCTGCTACCTCGCATCTTCTCTTTTTGTATACAATTTCAGCGGTTTTATTTCCCGGGTCTTTTTTATGCTGCTTCCAAAGTAGGTTTCTTGAGTTAATTTCTTTTATGATTTCTTTATTTATCCAGTCTTGTTTAGGAGGATTCAGAACTTTACTTTTGACAGTTTTGCTTTGTTGTATACTTCTTTTAATTTTTTCTTCTAATAGATTATATGAAAGTTGATTGATATTATCTTTATCTTCATTTATTGTTTTATAGAGCTTTTCATAATTTACTATCTCATAGGTGACTTTTTTGCGAAGAACTGGTGTATGTCTCTTAATTTCAAAGAAAATCTGTTTGTGATCTGACATTGGACTGTCAATTATTGCTAGGTGGAAATTTTCGGTTGTCAGATTGGAGCTAACGTGATCAATTATTGTTTTTGTTGAAGATGTTTCTCTTGTTGCGTAGCTCTCTTCAATTTTGTTCACTACTTTGAAGCCAGTTTCTTGTAGAATATGGTTGTAAAGTTTAGTAGGTCGTTCTGAACTTAGCATATTAATGTTATAGTCACCAAATATAACTCCTCTCTTGATTTTATGTAGTAAGGCTGAATAAGTTTGCAAAAAGTCATTTAAGGTTGTGTGATCCGGTTTTCGGTAGACTGCTCCAATATCTATGGAACATTTTTCAATGTGTATAATCAAGTAGTGGTTATCATTAAGGCATTTATCTTCAACTAAATTGTGTCCTATGCTGTTGTTAATAAATATTGATACGCCACCACCTCTTGCACTGTTTCTATAATTGTAGTAGTGATAATATCCAGGTATATCAATCCTCTTTGCCTCTTCGTCACTCTTTATCCACGTTTCTGTTAGGATTATTACATGTAGTGTGTATTCTAGGGATTTTACAATACATTTAAGCTCATCTAGTTTGCCCGGTTTTACTATGCTTCGTACATTAGCGTATAGAAATTTCAGAGACTTTTTGCTTGTTTTAATATCTTTATAATAATAAGTAGTTTGATACGTAATATTATTTTCTATTGCGATACTTTTTTGATAATTTCTTATATTACCAGTTCTTAGTTTTTTGAAGGAAATTTCTGGATGACAGGTGTGCCTTTGACATATTTTATCCCAATATCCCTTTCACCATTTTCGATCCTACGTGTTAATTCTTCTTTTAGTGCTTTTTTATTTGCTTGTTGCAGGGGTGTTAGGTCTGGGAATATTTTTACTGTCGTGTATGTAGTGTCAATTTTAAGATTTTTATTATTACGAAGTATGGAGACTGCTGCATTTTCAGATTCGTAAGATACCCGGATAGGACGAATTTTGGACGAATTAAATTTTCCAAGTCTGATAACGTTAACAGGCTCTGGGCAGTAAGGATCAGCAGTTCTTGTTATTCGTAATGCTTCTACTTTATCTGCTTTTTTCCTGTCTTCAGTTTTTTCGAAGTGTGATTCACCGACTCCATAAATTATTATATTTCTTGCCCTTAGTTCTCGTTCCTTTATTTCCGCTAACATCGTTTCTAGCGAGTTACTTGTTGGTGGCGCTTGGATTGCGCTTTCCAATTTATCAATATTGGATTCCAGAGCTTGGATCTTTGCATCTGTTTCAGAATGTTTGGTCTTCAAGAAATCCATGTCTGTTTGCACAACATGTTGTTGATCAGAGAGTTTTTTAGTTACATCTTTTATGTCTATTATTTCTTCTTTTATTTCTTTGATGTCCACTGAGACTTTATCTATGAAGTCTCTTTGGTTGGTGCTGAGCGCAGTTAACATAGACATTACCTCTTTCATTTGTTTACTCAGCTCAGCTACATCGTTTTGTATTAATCCGAGTTGTTCTTTATCATCAAGTAGTTTTCTTTTATTCCGAAGAGTTATTCTTACATTGTCATTGAACTCCGTTTGTGAATCAATGGTTGATAAATTTGGATACGAATCACTCTTCCCGCAAGAGCCACTTCCAGTCGGCGAGCGTAGTGTGCTCATTTTGATCTTTGATACTAATAAGCAACTAGTGTACTCACTGTTAGTCACCCACACGGCTCAGGCGCACGGGCAGTTGAAGCGAGCGAGACCAAAATAATAATAAGGTGCCGTCTCGTTTACTCGAGGAGGTGAAGAGCGGTTACGGCAGCAGTGGATGCGTCTTCGAGGACCACAAAGTTGTAAGTTCAATACACTGGTTTTTTTCTCAAATATGCTTTAAACTCATTGATATACGTTTTAAATTTGCTTGTAAGTCGTTATTGATATTTCGTAAAAAACTTGTAAACACGTCCACTCTGTTTGCCCTCACAGAGCGTTCTTCAAAAGTACCATAATGATTTACCAAAATCAAAAACTAATTTGGCTTTGTTCAAAAAATCTATCCCTAATAAAGATTGATTGTTACAAGCATCTGGAAAAACAATAAATTCAGTTTCAATTATTTTATGTAACATTTTCACATTCACTGAGGTAACTAAAACCTCCATTTTCCTAGATAAACCATCTGCAAGCTTCACATCTCTAATTTGCTTTTCAAAACATTGACCACTTTTTATTAAAAAATTATACATTGATTGGCTAGCTACACAGCCTTTAGCGGCTGAATCCACTAATGCAATACCTTTCCCACCTAATATTTCGATATTTAATATTGGTCTCTTATTACCATTAGTGTAACCCCTATCATTACATACAGTTGACTCCCCCTGCATATTAACATTGGTGGTCTCACACGCATAAAACTTATTGTACTTATAACTACTACAATTTGGACATCTTGCTCTTATTATTCCTATTTCACCACAGCCATAACAATACAAATTTTTACTTTCCTTTTTGTCTGTTTTCAGGGATCCATGATGCGGCGGTGGCGGCAAATGCGGCGACCCACCCAGCGGCGGCGCACGCGACCTCGGCGGCGGCGGTCCATATGACTGCGACGTACGCGACTGTGGCGGCGGTGGCGGCAATGGCCCACCCGACGGCGGCACCCAGTGCGACGAACCTTGCGGCTGCGATACCCGCATCGGCGGTGGCGCGGCAGACTGGCCCGGCGGTGGCACTGCGGACGACCCACGAAACTGCGCGGAGAATGGCCCACGCGACGGTGCACCCGGTGACTGCAAGCGCTCCTGCATCGCATCTTCTATGCTTCGAGCCTTCCTTATAAGATCTTCAAAACAAGACAATGTGTCCCTTTCTATTCTTTTTCTTATACGGACGTCTAACAACCCAAACGTCATATCCAATTGTACCTTCTGTGAGATGTCGTTTTCTGGTAATTTAGCAAATAAAGCGCGTACTTGTGCGACAAATAACTCTGTGTTTAACTTTCCTTGCTGCATACTATATAATTCTTTATATATTTGAAACGGTGCTCTTCGTTCCCCAAATGCGCTCCTCAGGCGATCTATTGCTTCGCTCCATGTTTTCGTATACTGTTTTATACCTTGCCACCAAGTAGCGGCGGAATGTGATAATAATAATGAAAGTCCTCTCAGTGCGTTTTCGTCGGAAACGTTGGCGGCAGTTTTAAAAATTTCGACTGCATCGATAAAATTCTCGACAGACTCGTTCTGCGAACCACTAAACCTTGCACTACAAGTAATGAAATTAGCACCAACCGGGGCGGCGGCCCTGTCTGTCGGACAGCTCGTACTCCTCATAGTAAGCGACGGCTCCGGTTGTACCTGATGCATTACTGGTGTAGATGATCGTACTTCTTGTAATAGAATTTGACAAAATTCTGCTTGTGATTGCTGCAACTGTCCCATCAGTGCGGCGAAGTGTTCCTGAGTCATCAAGATGGACGCGCCCGCGCTGCTTCCTGTGGCACCTTCGGTTGCTGTTTCAGTCGCGGCGTCTTCATTGACCAACTCCTCGGCGTTAATTTCGGCCGGAATAATAGTTTCATTGAGGTTTGCCTCCCTCGGCAACGAACTTCGGCTCCTGGTTCTTGGCATTTTCCTAATAATTCGGTTTTCCAAACCCAAAATGGCGGCAGACCTTCGCGTCCACACCACTCACTAACACACGTTGGGCGATCACTTATAGCGTAGCTACTTTGGGAGTGGGTAGTGTTAGTACTGTGAGGGTTGGTTGGTAGGTAGCCAAAACACTTTATGGAGATATATTTTCGTATATTGTCTCAAATTAACACAAGATAATAATTATTTATATCGGAGCAACAACTTAACATGGACGCGGTTGGTTAGCGAGAGAGTGAGGTAGGTGTGGGGGGAGAGGAACTCCCGTACCAATCAAACCAGTATTGGCCTGCGGGCGTTTACGGAACTAACATGACAGAAAATAAGTGCTAGCGGTACCTAACCGGCAGCAATGCATTGCGCTTAGGGCGCGATAGAGGGCGCTGTCTCGCTATAAGATTTATATAACATGTACGATCAGCGAACGTAGCGGTGTTCCAGTTAGCCGACAAAATCGCTTGCACTGCGCACGGATTAAAACGCCTACCTCACTAGCGTGTAATTATAGCCTGGCGTTGGTACATTAGAAAATTCGTCAACTGTACCTTCTGCAGCGTTTAATACTGTGTATCAATCACAAACTAAGTAGAAGATACTACGTATCAGACAGGAATGTCCCATAGTGCTCCATTAGACCATTTTTAGAACGACTGAACGGAATCAGCATTGATTTTGACAGATTTGAATGAATTGTCATACAGCAGTTCGTTCATTCAATGAACGAATGATTAGCAATGACCAAATTAATCTAGATAAAATATTCAGATTTTTTTATGACGCCATTTAACAACAAAAATAAAATACAAGCGACTTATAACACGATTTAATATCAAAATATCACGAAACACACAATAGTATTCACTTTTGTTGCCTCATAGACATTCCTTAGAAAATAGTAATTTAGACTAGGCCGCAGTTTACGACGGGAAATCCAGGACTGCGTGTGCCGCGCTGTGCTGCAGTGCAAGCATGCAAGTGGAAATCCTTGTGACATCTTCTTGTGTCCACAATCTTCGATAGGTGAAAAATATTGTTACCTACCAAGAATTTCATTGAGCGAACTTAGAACATATTATAAATATCTTTACGCTTCTGCACATTGTTTAGTTTTCTTTAACGTAATAACAAATGTCCACAACGTATATTTGCACTTATTTTACAATTTTTTTAACAAAATTCTATAAATTTTTCTTCTTGACATAACTGCCATTTTGTTTTTCCGAGTGAATGAATGGTGGTGACAAGTAGGGATATTCCATATACATCGATGTATTGAAAACATCGATGTTTACAATGCGATACATCGAATAGATTCCGATGTTTTGAAAAGCTATCGTTATACTCAATGTATCATTGTTTTTTCATAAAATATTGAATTGATGATAACCGGTTTATGTCAAAATACTCAAGTTTATGTAAATGATATTTAAAACTAATATTAATATGTTGTTATATCCAAGGCTTTTTTTTCAAAATAAATGGCTTTGTATAAGTACATATCCTCCAACCTATTACGGTTATGGCGGCCAATATCCACGATCAGCCACGGATGGAGGATATATTATAATGCTCAAGTGAATGCGCAAACACAAGTGCACTCGCTATTCCCTTGCCCCCATATTCCGATGGGACACCAGTCTGACTCGACCTGAAAGAAGTCGGGTGCAGGATCAACGACATAACGTGCTTTCCGAGGCACGGGGGTACATTACCGACGACTTCCAGACTCTTCCAATTTTTTTTAAAATAAATTTTGGCGCAAACAGTCATTACAGTAACAAGTAATTAAATAATAAGTTATACATATTTTTAACAGACGAGTGCCGAAACATATATTTATTTTAACATTAAATTAAAGTGTGCTTGTTACATGAACTACCTACAATAGTTGGTTCTTACAAATGTACTAGTACGAAATATGGAAAACAATAAAATCAAAACGAATAGTGTACAAAAATACTTTAAGGAATTTAAACTAAAACTAAAAAAAGTTTACCAAAATACCAAACCCATTACCAAACCCCAAGAAATGCCTATCTTCCGTCAGTGTACGAGGGAAAACATGTACATCCCACAGTTCAGCAAACAAACATTTTAGTAAGTATATTATATATATATATATCTAAGTGAAAAGAGAGAGATAAACGGATACATATATAAGTAATCTTAGCTTTATGTATTATAGAACCAAGAGAAGAAATAGTAGCGATAGTCATTATGCATAACTCACAGGTTATAAAAATCAGGTTACATTAGGAATATTTACTAAGATAAAATTTAAAAATTGATCTTTTAATACTATACAAGGAGCAATTAAAAAGATCGCGATTCAGAAATTCTTTATTATATAAGTTAATTGATCGGGAAAGAAAACAATGGACAACATTTCAAATTTTTAACATGTCCATATTGTTTTTTTATATGAAAGTAGACATAAAATGAACAGACCCATATTTTTTCTTTTTTCAAAATTTGTCCATTTTCATGCATAAAATAATTATTGAAATTCTTTTTATCCTAAATAGACGTAAGCGCCAAAGACGTCATCGGACGGCTGAATCAGCGATATTCCTTTGCTTATCATTGTTTTAATAAAAAAAAGGTACTACTGTCAAAGGTAAATAATACTAGTGTCAACATTGTCAACGTCATTCATACATTCAACGTTGACAAGTTGTCTTTTTTTTTGACAGTTACATGTCATGAGTTTGGCATTACGTAAATTTAAAACTATAATGTGCTAAGCAAAGAAATATTTTACATTCTGCCGTCCGATGACGTCATCTTACGTTTTTTAGTTTTTAATTTTTTTCTCAGTAAATAAGCAATATAAAAAATGAATAAATATATATTCGAGCAGCGGAAAAGAAAACAAAGAATTGGTATTTTTTGTTTTAGAGCTTAGCAATTTTGAAATGTTGTCCATTCTATGTAAGTATATTTTTTTCGTAGAATAGGTGGTACGAATGTTTGAAATACACGTTAGGGGCGAACTGGGAGGCGGAATTTGCTTTTGAAGTTTATTTTAGCTAATAAAGAAGGACAATCGTTTACGGCGATCAAAGAGACTTAAGATGAGTGATAAGAACTCAAGAGACTTAAAAACAAAATTATTGACCTATTGCGCAGCCGTCGCTTTATAGCGCGACCCAATAACCACTACGCCACCGAAGCAGTGAATGGAGGTGGGGTAGGGGGCGGTTGTAGTATACACAGATTCACAGAGACAACGAAGGAAGTTAGATCTATTATTTTATGAAAAATTAAAATCTAAACTATAATAAGATACTGGATTTAGCTTTTTTCATAACCTTCAAATACAAACATTTTCACTTTGAAATGATGATCTGTTATGACACGCTTTTTTTGACATGACTTTAGCTTTGCAATATACATTAGAAAAAGTACTCAATGTTTTCATCCGATACATCGAAAGACATCGATGTACAGTTTTGATGTATCGAATCGATAAAAATATCAATGTTTTTTCAAAGTGGACACCCCTAGTGACAAGTCAAAAAGCTCATCAATCATGAAATGAACCAATGAGATGATGGCTTTCAAACATTCATTCGAGATTCTGAACATCTACCTGAAAGATGAGAGCATAGACAACGTGACTAATTTCTTTTCAAGAGGATTCAGAGCCATGGTATCAATGCTTTAGTAAGTTGGTACAACAGAATTAATTAGGTAGGTCTAGACGTTCTGGTTTCAAACATTTGAAATGAAGTAAGACACAGAAATTAACTTGTTGTTGTATTGATAGTTAATTAAAAAACTTAAGAGATAAGTTTATTCTCCACTTACTTCCTGAATCATAACACCCTGGAACACAACACTTTTTCCTAGACATCGACATGATGGAAGGAGTCCTGTCTCATCAAACTTAAAGCACTAAACCACGAGTCTCTTTCTCAACACACTAATCATAAGAATTCTATACAGCCGCACTATCTGGAGGAGAAAACTCTCGACTCGACAGAAGACACAGGAAAATAGAAATTTGTGATGAAAATTAACTGCTCGAAATAAACGGCATTAATCTCCAAAACAATAACAACAATGGCCGACGTGCCGGTCACATGGTAGGTTGTTGTGAATATGTTTTTACGGCTCTGGGTTCTAGCCCTTTTGAGCCTAACGTTTTGTTATTTTTCAAACTTCTACAATTGTAAATGTCACTTTTCCAGCTTGAGTCACAGTCACATTTATATTTTGTTATTGTTTAATCACGTTCACACACAGTTCACTTCACTGTTCTATTTACACTTTTGAAACATATTTACACAATGTATTTACAAGGAGCTCACTGTTCGTGCCACAAAATCATAAAGAGGCTTGAAATATTTGGGGTTTGATAATAGATTTTGGAGGCTTGTGCTAACTTCTTCATTTAGTTCGATAACGGATTGAAGTTCATCGACTAGAACGAGCCTGTCGATGCCGAATCGTGGGCACTGCATTATGATGTGTTCAAGGCTTCCTTCATCTCCCGTTGTACAATGTGGGCAGACGGCGCTTTGTACTATGTTCAGTTTCCTAAGGTGAGTTGGTGTGCGGCAATGTCCAAATCTCATTCTGTTTATTATAGTTATAAAGTTTCTGTTATCCAATATGTGTTCGTTTTGATGGTACCACGGATCGGCGGGCATAGTCTTTTGTATCCCACGGTACCACCTGCCCTTTTCTTGGCTTATGGTGTTCCAGTATGTCTCCCACATACGTCTTTGGAATTGGTTAATATGTATGTGGTAATCTGTGTATGGTACTTTTACAGATTCAGTGTGATCTGCATCGGGGATACTTCGAGCTGCGACGTCAGCCACTTCGTTCCCCGTGATGCCTTGATGTGCAGGTACCCACATGAACTTTATTCTTTTTCCGATTGACCTTAACTTCAGAACCTCATTCTTTATATAATACACCAAATAATTAACATTGTGTTTAAGGTTATTGTTGGATATAGCTACTATGGCACTATACGAGTCTGATACTATTATAAATTCACATTTATCTATATTATTTACATACTTGAGGGCACTATAAAGTGCATAACATTCTGCAGTGAATATACTACAATTCTTATCTATTTTGAAACATTTAGTAATCTTTTCCTGTGGGTCATAAAATGCAGAGGTAACAGTGTTTGTGGTTTTAGAGCCATCGGTATATATTCTGTAATTACCAGGAAATGTTGCTAAATGTTCCATTAATTGGTTCTGATTCTTAGCCTTATTGGGTATCACCTCTATACATGTATTTATTATGTTATATTCTAATTTATATACAGTCAAAATATTACTATTATACATATTTACAGAAAGGTTTTTTAAATGCAAAGTTATTCTTAGTAATTCAGGGAAATGACCAGAAATTAGTTGTGTAGAATCAACATAGGGTCCTATCATAGATTGTGGCAATTGCTCATTGGGTAAAATCCTGTTTAAAATGCAACTGTTCTTAAAGGCTATTATTTTGAGACAAAATCTTTCTATTAACTTTAGACGATGTAGTACAAGTGGTGGTATACAAGTTTCACATTCTAAAGAATTTATGGGGGTGGAGCACATGGCCCCTGTTATAATTCGCAGAGCCTTATTTTGTATTACGTCAAGTTTTCTTAATAGAGATATATTGGCATTAGCATATGCAATTGCACTATAGTCAAAGTGACTTCTAACAATACTCTTGTAGAGCATAGACAGGATTTTGGGATCTGCTCCCCAATGGACTCCAGCTAGTGATCTTAAAATATTGATACCTTTACATGCATTTTTTATGACATAGTTAATGTGATTTGTAAAAGTAAGCTTCTGATCTAAGTAAACACCTAAAAACTATTTTTCTGCAAGTAAAGGAAGTGAGCAATTGTTATATAGAATGTCAATATTATTGCAACAAATCTTTTTACTATATATTACAGTACAACTTTTGTTGGCATTAATTTTTAGCTTTAAAATATTCTCATAAAAATTGTGTAATTGAGCAAGACCCTTATTTAAGTTCCTAATAGCTATATTTACATCTTTATTTACACAGTATACAACAATGTCATCAGCAAATTGCAAAAATTTGACTCCCTCTTGTGTTAAATATTTTGTAATTTGTGCAGTATAAATATTGTACAGTAGAGGTGAAATTGTTGCATACTTCCTTTGTATACATTTTTAGGTCCATGAAGTATGTTATTAAATTTAAGAAACATTTGTCTATTGTATAAAAATGAAAATATCCAATTACAGATCTTACCTGGGATTCCCATCTCACACATTATACTGACAAGGACTGTGGGATTGAGATTGTCAAATGCTCCCTGGATATCCAGAAATGCACAGACTGATACTGAGTGACTGTGAAAAGCATTTTTAATATCTGAAGTTAAGGAAACAAAACTCTCAGCTGCACTTTTTCCTTTGCGGAAGCCAAATTGTTGTGCAGGTAAGATACCTTGTGACTCTATGTACCAATCTAATCGTGTCTTAAGCATGTATTCAAAAATCTTCCCTACACAAGATGACAATGCAATAGGCCTATATGAGTTATAGTCATCCTTAGGTTTATTTGGTTTAATAATGGGAATAACACATTGTGTTTTCCAAGATTCTGGTATAATGAGAGTATTCCACAACAAGTTATAAATTTGTAGTAACTTATCTTGTGCTGTTGGATGAATATGTTTTAATACTTCATAAGTAATATTGTCTAATCCTGGGCTTGTATTTTTACCTGTTAGAAATAGCACTTATGAATTCCTGCCATGAAAAGGGTTCTAATAGAAAGTTGGTATCACTTTTACCTTTTTGATTAAAAATATTTTTAATAAATCATTATTTGTTTGTTTTTCTGGAGGATCTGTAGGCGCATATTTATCAAAAAAATCCGGTAGCCATTCATCATTTTTGGGTCTCTTGGGTAATGATGCCCCTTTAAACCGCCTAATCTGATTCCATATGATACTTACCGGTGTGTACCTATTAAAAGATTCTGACAGAGTTGTCCAACCACTCTTTTTCTTTTCTCTTAAAAGTATTTTTTTCTGTGCATCTACTTTTTTATATAAAATATAACTCTCTAAAGTGCCATCTAATCTATATTTCTTAAGTGCCTCTTTACTATTAGTCACAGCAGTATCACATTCTTTGTCCCACCAAGGTACTGGTTTTCTAACCTGATATTGTGAAGTCTTTTTAAATTTAGGAATACATATATTCATTACCTCTATCAAAATGTCACAAAATTGATTATATGATTGAATAGGATTACTACTGTCTATAATTAATTTGGTAAAATGATTTTCTGTTTCAGATCTGAACTTTTCCCAATCAGCTCTCTTGTAAACATACCGTTCACAAGGCTCACCAATTTCGTACTCATCTGAATAAATTTGTATATCTGTAATTGTAGGATAATGATAACTACCCATGGCATCATCATGCACTTCCCATTGACATAAATGTGCTAATGAAGGACTAATAGAGCTAATATCTATAGAGGATTGACTATGAGTGGCGGTACCAACAGTGGTTGGAGAACCTGTGTTTAGGATACACAAATCATACTCATCAAGAATATCATAAATTATATTACCTCTAGAAGAAGTAGAGCGACAACCAAAGGCGACGTGATGCGCATTCAGATCTCCAGCTAGCATTAGTGGTTTGGGCAGATTGTGAATTATGTTTTTAAAATTAATGGCGTTAAAGCGCGTTCCACTTGGTGGGCTGTATGCTGTCAAAATTAGTGATGAAAGAGACTCAGTCCTTTAAGTCGTTTAAGATAAGACTCGCCTCTTTATACACGACTTTGCTTTAAAATTAAGACTTTAGCTGTTAGTCTTCAATAATACGACTCAGTCATTTAACGTATAAGACTAGTTGCGCTAAAACGACTTAAATGCCTAAAACGACTTAACGCCTTATACGGCTTAAAGAGACTTAAAGGGCTACGTGTTTTTATTCGAGAGAGCTGGCATTCGAGTAAAGCGTTTAGTTTTCATCAAAATCGTTTTAATTAATATCCTACATATTAGAAGAGAGAAAAAAAACTATGTCCTACACATTAGGTAAGGGTTTATTAGGGAAAAATAAATACATCTGATTTGGTTATGGTTTATTAAATTAAATCAATCTTCTATTTTAGGTCATTAACAAAAATACAAAAAAATCAACACAGTGAAAAAAAAACTACAGCTACAAAAAAGTCGTCCAAGACGATAGGCACATTGACGCCCTGATGCTCTTATCACTTAATCTGCAACGTTTTTTTGAGATCAGGTTACCAGATTTCGAAAAGGCTTGCTCACTTGGAACACTACTTGCTGGAATACTTAATATATCTTTAGCCATTTCCGTTAGGCAGGGCAGGTGATACTTCTGATTGGACCACCAAAGTAAAACGTCTACATCCTCTGTTTCTAGTGGCATGGATAAATACTTTTGTATCTCGTCTTGCTCCGCGTTTATTTGTTTGTATACCGCAGAAAAAACACTTTTCTTCTGAATATTTTGTGATTGAGATGATGTTTGATCTATACTTGAATTTACATAATGCGTGGTGAAATACGTTTTAAAACGCGGTAGAATATCTTCGCATTCGTAGCTTTGTTCGGCAAAATAGGTATTTTTTAATCGTGGATCCAATATTACGGCAAATTTTGCAAAATCAGTATACAAGAACGGTGAATATTCCTGTAATTTTTCAGTCATTGCAGAAGCGCAATTTTCAAAAATCTCATTATTAGCTTGCAGCCGAATTTGTTCTTTTAACACGTCCACTATTGGTACTACATAATATAAGCTTGGATATTTAGATTTCGAAAGCAACAAAGTTGCATCAAAAAACGGCTTTAGAAATTGAATAATTTCGTTGACTTCATCCCAATTCTGTATCATATATTCTTTAAATTCTTTTTTTTCTTTGCAAATATGATCTAAAACATTTTTCATAGTAAATGCACGTTCTAGCATCAGGTAGACAGTATTCCACCGTATGGACATTTCTTGTATAAGACTCAGCTGAGGAACATCTAATGATATACAAGTTTCAAAATACATCTGTTTCTTTTTTGGCGCTGTATTAATAACTTTTACTAATTTTGAAACTTTACCAATTGGGTTTTCGATCATTGTCAAACCTTTTTTCACAACCAAGTTCAAAACATGTGCAAGGCATCTTGTGTGAATAATATTTTCATATTTGCTATGAAATAATATCAATAACTGCATTAATTTTATATTTGTTCTCTCATTGTCAGTTGTAATGGATGTGACTTTCTCTTCAATGCCATAGTAGTCTAATATTTCAATCAATTTATTCAATATTTCTCCGCTACTATGTGGATATGGGAGCAAGTCGAAATCTAATATAATTGCAAATAATTTTGCTTCAAGCATAAAATGTGCGGTTATAACCATATAGGGTTTATTAGTGACGGACGTCCAAAAGTCTAACGTCAGGGCGATCTTGGTTGATACAGTTTTTAAGAAGTCAATTAACTGTTCTTGTTTTTCTTTGAAAATATTCTGTATGTTTACACTTAATTGTGTTCGACTGAGCATTGAATAAGCAGGCTTAAGTGCATTAATAAGATTTTTAAAATGTGTTTCCTCCACAATAGAAAAGGGATGATTACCGTGAATAATAAACTTTAACATCAACTGATCATAATTATACGTACCGCTTTTGCTGTTGCCAGATGTGCTCTGGTCAAGATTTGTAACATTTTCGTGTTTTGTATAATGAGACTTCAACATAGAATGAGAAGTTTTCTTCGAATACGTCTTTCCACACAATTTACATTTCACCGACGAGTCAGTTCTATCAAACTGCTCCAGTATATCTGATTTTCTATTTCTTTTTCTTGTACTCATAGTTCTTGTATATAAAACCAGTTACTTCACAATAGTTAAGTATAGAATATTTTATCTAATTTGTAGTAAAACCACAATACAAATGAATAAACAGTATTTATAACACGAATGCCGCTGTGCTCACTTCCAGTTAATGTATGCAATTATAAGGTATTTTTATTAAATTATTTATAAACATACCCACAATTGCACACAATTTAACCGACAAAATTATGTAGGCAATTGTAGCATTCAGGTTGTACTCGTATTTACTAAGCGACAGAGATTAATTTAATTTACGGGTTTA
The DNA here is from genome assembly GCA_019059595.1 of Marasmia exigua. Lineage (NCBI taxonomy): Eukaryota > Metazoa > Arthropoda > Insecta > Lepidoptera > Crambidae > Marasmia > Marasmia exigua. The sequence continues at coordinate 180,425 of JADPWL010003101.1, forward strand.
TATGGATCGAGACGAACTCCGGTGGTGGCTGAGTGACTTCCACATCTGTGTTCATGATATTGACATCTCCACGATCACGCGCTAAAGTAACCGTTCTTGGGATATGAACAGTATCTAGCAGATTCACATTATTCACAGCAAATATTCAATAATTTTGGTGCTTAAATATGATAAAGCTGATTATATTTACGATTAAAACTACTATGCAAAATGTGTTATGGATATTACTATTATGGGTAATTACATAATTAGTATGAATTAGCACTATACAGGGTGGATATCTTAAATGGGTCAGTATGGGGAAGTACCTTAACCGTTGCCGCTACGCGAAAATAACCTTAGGAGACTATTTGATTTTTTTTGTAAAAATATGATCCCCATTCACAGATTTTCAAAAAATGTACAGTCAACAAGAAAATCACCAGTTTTCAAAAAAAATTTTTTTGATGCCAATCGATCCTGTTTCTAATACTGATCAAAAACTTCTACGGACTAACCCAGGTTGGAGTACTAAATAAGTCAGAAATTGTAAAAATCTTTTTCAATGACGGTTTTACAATTTCTTACTTATTTAGTAGGTACTCCAACCTGGGTAGATCCTTTAGAAGGTTTTGATCAAAATTAGAAATAGGACCGATTGGCATCACATTTTTTTTTTGAATAATATTCTTCGAATTGGTACAAAATGTATGGGAAAAGTTTTTTGCGATTTCTGACTTATTTAGTACTCCAACCTGGGTTGGTCCCGAAGAAGTTTTTGATCAGTATCTGAAACAGGCTCGATTGGCATCAAACAATTTTTTTTGAAAACTGGTGATTTTCTTGTTGACTGTACATTTTTTGAAAATCTGTGAATGGGGATCATATTTTTACAAAAAAATACAAATAGTCTCCTAAGATCATTTTCGCGTAGCGGCAACGGTTAAGGTATTTCCCCATACTGACCCATTTAAGATATCCACCCTGTATACACACCATATTTTAGGCTTCAATTTTTTATGCAAATGGATAATGAACCGGCTTACGACTCTCGTATCCTCAGGCGACTCATGTTGCCAGAATTTTAAGCTGTTTAAGTCCTTTAAGCTGTTTAAGTAACTGCTGAGCGTTTTAGTTAAAAGACTTCGACTAATGAGACTAGTCTTAAGACTAAAGGTTGGGGACTAAAAGACTGAGTCAGTCGTGAGGCGTCAAAAATAAGGCGAGTCTTTATTAAAAGCCTTAAAAGCCTGAGTCTCTTTCATCACTAGTCAAAATAGTTAATTTGCCAATAGAAGTATGTAAAATTATAGCTACAGTTTGTAAATTATTGTAATATGGAGTTGTTATTATATCATACTTAAAGCTATTCTTAATTAAAATACCAACTCCACCTCGACCATCTGGTCCATCTTGCTGTATGAAATTGTAATTAGTTACATTAAAATTATGTTTTTTATGTAACCAAGTTTCATTTATTAAGCATATATCTATATCTTTGTCTTTAAGAAAATTAATTAAAAGAGGTTTTTTACTGTTTATGCTTTGTACATTAAATTGCACTATCCTAATAAGACTTTTACCCATATGACTTGAGTTTTTTTATTAGGACCTCTAATAACCGAGGAGGTCAATTTCCGCTTCTCATTACCGAGAGATACTAAGGCGCCAATTAAACCTTTCAATATACTGTCATTTTTTAGTACTTCATTAATTAAGGACTCTGTAGTCATTTCCGTTGGTTTTGTGGGTATATTCTTTGTTGGCATGGTTGGGAAATTGGCGTCATAGTTTCTCATCAGAGACGTATCATCATTTTTATTACTTGTCACGTTTGCGTAACTTATTCTGTTACGTTTTCTCCTGTATTTTAGCTTTTTTGATGGGACAATCTCTAGAGATAGCTAGATGTTAACCTCCACAGTTGAGACATTTATGTATTGCTTCACTACTACACGCAGAGTAGTGATGGTCACCAGCACAGATTGAGCACCTCTGGATAGAGCTGCAATTTTTAGCCCCGTGATTAAATTTGAAACATTTGTAGCATTGCAGCAGAGGAGGTATATATTCAAAAACTTTGAATCTGAAAATGTCCAGGTATACATAGTCTGTCAGTGAGTCTGCCAAAAATGTGATGCTTACTGATCCGAGTGGTTGTATAGCGCCATTTACATTTTTAGTGAACCTACGTACTGTAACTATTTCGTAACAAGAGGTCAATTTTTTAAAGAGCTCTTCGTTGCTTATGTTCGTGGGAACGAAGCGGAGTACCCCGATTTTTTCCACAGCCCTTGCGTTGGTATAAAGGCACTGAAGTTGTGTTTCTTCAGGAAATCTTCATTTTTTAGTAAGTTATTTGCGTTGCTGGCCTGACTGAATGATATGCCGACTTTATTCACGTTGACACGCCGAATGTTTATGATGCCCTTAATCTCATTTTTGAATACACTGGCTATAGCCAGTGGATTTTTGTTACCTAATTTTTCGCCTTCGACAAACACGGTATAAGATTCCCCGGTTGAATTTTCCGGGAAAACCCTTTTATATCCAGTTTTTGTGTATGTTTTGTAAAATTTAGCGTCCTGATTCGCTGTTTTATGGGTCTCACCCTCACCACCACAGTCACTGTAGTCTTTGCGTCTTTTAGAAGGACGGAGTGTCCCGACCCCGGGGCCGTCACCCCCGGAGATCTCCATCATTTTAATCAACTATTTACACTATTTATATACACCATTCACAGTATTTTAATTAATTGAAAAAGAGTTTGAAAATTCGCGCCTTCACTTCGAAAAAGCCCGCCAAAAAGTCTCACATGGTAGGTTTGGCTTGATGTTGCCAGGTTTCTAAAATATTGTTTATACCAGAATTAAATATCAATAATAAAATTATATAGACGCTACATATACATAACTTTATTATAATGACAAAGAAATTGTATGTAATTTTAATTTAATTAATGAATAGCTGAAAATTATTTTAATGCCTTTGGTTTGGGATTAATATTTTTTTATTGTAAGATTCGGATTATTACTAAATTTACTAGTATGGTAGAACTTATGTGGATCGTCGCAATAATAATACGACTACAAATAAAGTGCCTTAGCGCTATCGTTATGAGAAAACAGTGAGTGCACATTGAATTTAGATTCATTTGAACGCCCTCTGAAAGGGTTTTATAGAACTACTGTGTTACAATATTGCTAAATCTAAAAGACGGACGATCTTCGTGACTTTAGATATATGTATTCCTAGCTACTAGCATTGACAGTATAATCTTTACTATGGACAACATTTCAAATTTTTAACATGTCCATATTGTTTTTTTATATGAAAGTAGACATAAAATGAACAGACCCATATTTTTTCTTTTTTCAAAATTTGTCCATTTTCATGCATAAAATAATTATTAAAATTCTTTTTATTCTAAATAGACGTAAGCGCCAAATGACGTCATCGGACGGCTGAATACAGCGATATTCCTTTGCTTATCATTGTTTTGATAAAAAAAAGGTACTACTGTCAAAGGTAAATAATACTAGTGTCAACATTGTCAACGTCATTCATACATTCAACGTTGACAAGTTGTCTTTTTTTTTGACAGTTACATGTCATGAGTTTGGCATTACGTAAATTTAAAACTATAATGTGCTAAGCAAAGAAATATTTTACATTCTGCCGTCCGATGACGTCATCTTACGTTTTTTAGTTTTTAATTTTTTTCTCAGTAAATAAGCAATATAAAAAATGAATAAATATATATTCGAGCAGCGGAAAAGTAAACAAAGAATTGGTATTTTTTGTTTCAGAGCTTAGCAATTTTGAAATGTTGTCCATTATTACCAGATGCGATAAGTCAAGATTGAAGGGTCTGATTGAAACGCCTTATCAAAATGTTAGTCGAGCTTTATCGACTTCTGTTTTTTGGCGCAGCTGATAAGATTTTTATACAGAACTTGTTAATATTTAATAATATTTACCATAATCTTTCTAAATCTAAGAAAATAAAAGAAGATTTTACGTAGAAACCCAAAAATATGCAATTTGTGACATGTACATAATCTGTGCTTCACATTACGAATATTAAAAAAAAGAAAGTCATGCATCTCAAGCTGTCATTGTTGTTTGTGTTTGGTGGTTGTTTGTTTACATTCTTTCGTTTTTGCTAAAAGTGCCGGTTTTGTGCAATTACCATGAAGTAAGTATATCTTTGAGGTGGTTATAAGTTATAAACATATATATTGAATGTACGTAAGTTGTTTTATAAATTCAACGAAACATTTACAGCTCAAATGATACACGATCCTCCCATCCGTCGACGGCTCAAGTTGAAACACTTGTAATGTTTTTGAAAAGAAACCCAAGCTTGGCCAAAGGTTTTTTAAGAACCCAGCATGCTAGAGAGCGAAGCCGTAGGCAATGGGAGGAATTGGCAGTGCGCCTAAATAGTTTAGGTGGCACTATAAAAAGTTACAAGCAGTGGACAAAGGTTAGTATCGCTTAAATATTTCTACATTTTGTGGAACCACTTAACATTCTTTAGAGCAAGCTACTTATGTTCTTCAAAGCTAACCACTTAAAATGTATTACGAATATTGATATCAGGCAACTAATCACACTGATTTTTAAATAGGTACCTATCACTGAAAATATATATGTATATTTAATTATATTTTTTTTCTTTTCTTTATGTTTATCTGATTGTAGTATTGGTCTGACAAAAAAAGTGCAGTAAAAAAAAAGTCGCTGCACGCTCTGCTGCTAGGCGTAGGACTGGTGGTGGGGTGGAGGATGAGGTGGAGCTCTCTGAGCTGGAAGAGAGAATAGTGGCTTTGTGTGGTGGTGATGGTTTTGCCATAGGAGATGCACATTTGGGAATACAACCTTTTCCGGTAAGAAATTAAGAAAGTCTGTGCTGTTAAAATTATGACTCAGTCGGTTTTTAATGCAATTGTCATTATTTTAAATTTATTATTATTATTTCAGGAGACTGATACTGCTGTTGCAAGCCATCAAAGTCAACAAATGGTAAATGCTGACACTGACAATGTTAAAAATTTAATATGATTCAGAATAACAAGTAATATACTAAAATATTTTTTTTATCCTAACATTATTTGTTTGGTTTTATAGGCTGATACATCTCAACAATATAATCCGGTGTATGAGGAACAATCAAGAATTTTGTATTTAGTAAGTTAATACTTTTATACTTAAATATTCTTTTTGATTACTAATATAATCTAAAGTATGTTTGTTTTTCATCGTTTTAGTTATCTTTTTATTTAGATTACTTCTTAACGAGATTTTTGTTTGTTTTCAAATTAAAAAAATAATAATCATATAACCAAAGATTTAAATGTTATACTGTATAGTGTAGTATGCTAAATTTTTTACTATTTTATGTTAATGTGTAAGTACCTACATATAAATTCATATTCAGAATACTATTTTCAAATTGTTTAGTAAATTTTTTCTACAATGAAGATATTGATTAAAGTTTATCCTATCTTTATTTTGCAGGACTCTGAGCAAACTGCAAATAAAAACAGGCACTCTACTTCTGTGGCAAGAACACTGTTTGGCAGTCCATGTAGCTCAGCAGTTGAAATTAGCCCAAGCATTTTACCAGTATGTATCTGAGTACACAGATATAAGTTATGTTATGGGTTAATTATTCAAATCTTCTGTCTTTATTTTTCAGCACTCAGAACCAACTGCAAATAGGCAAAATAAAAGCCAATATAGACCACTGTTTAGCAATTCATCCAGCTCAGCAGTTGAAACTAGCCAAATCATTCTACCAGTATGTATCTGAGTACACAGATTTAAGTTATTTTATGAGATAAATATTCAAGTCTTGAGAACAATTTCAAGCTAGTTTTAAGAGATAGCAAAGCAACTTACTCTAGTTCTTGTAATTAATGTTACATATCTAGTAAACTATAGATATACCTATTTTTCTTAATACTATATAAGCAAATGGGTTGGTTTCCTTATTTAAGATTATTTGTTATTTCAGGATTCGCCGCTATTACAAAACATCGTACATGATACCTGTACTCGTAACCCTAGCCTGTCCCCTGTAGCTCTTCCACATACACCAATAGCAGTACCTTCTCCTTCACGCCGTGGTTCCACCCTAGTGAGTCGTCGTAGTACAGTGACCAGCACATCAACTTACTACACTTTGACCTTGAGCGCATCGAAAGATGAACAGAGAGAATCGCACGAAAGAGACAAATAGCGTTGGGCAGATTCTACTTCACATGTTTCTTGCTGCAGTGCAGCCCGCAACGCGAATTAAACCTTATTTTGCTACAAATAGAGACTAAACTAGAAATTAGACTAAAGAATAGCCAACCAATTTGAAAAGTCACATCATGTCTAAACAAATTACACTTCTAATTGTTTGGATAATATTCAGACTTAAAATGTTATTGCCGAAATGTTTATTACCTACGTAGACAATGTTTGAAGAATTTAGCAATCAAAACGGGCTGCTTTAAGCGGGAAATTCATTCAATTTAGATATTTGACACTTGAAATATTTGACATCTAATTTAGAGATAACGATGCGATTTTTGATTTACATAATTTTTAGAATTAGCTTTGAAATCTGTTAATGATATTTAGTAGTGCATGTTGAAAATATTGTATTTCTGTACTAAATTTAGAATGTCCTTTCATGTCATTAACCGTAACTGTAAATTTGGTTATTCATGAAAGCTAAGGTGTATTAATTGGATAAAAGAATGTGTCTTTTACAGCTTGCGAGTTATTTTTGCGGCGAAACAGACCTTATTCCTCTTATATTAGTGACTACTTTAGTATCAACGCTAATTCATAACAGTTTTTCTAATTGCAATACACTTATTATATATTTGGAGGAACTTGCAAGCAGGCAGTGGGAATCGTCACGTGTTCAGCGAGAAATATAATCTACTGATGATTATTTACATTTTTTTACAACTTTAATATGTAGATATTTTTGCGATTCAAACTTAAAATAAAGCTTTAAGACAGGGGGCCTAATTTCAAGTTACCACGTACGATCGTTCGATCGAGCCGACAGTCAATCAATTGTAGTTTAGTTTGGCAATTTGAAATACCATCGTATGGGACACTTTCGTACGGATCCGACCATAGACTAGTGTTGCCTGAAAATCGATTGTACATCGATTATAATCGATTGTGTAAAATGGGGCCCCAATAATCTAACAATCGATATGATAATCGATACTATCGATAATATCGATATAATCGATAATATCGATTCCTATCTTTATCCAATATAATCGATTAATCGATTATAATGCGTAGTCAATTACAATATAATTGATATTATCGATAGTATCGATATCAAGTTTTGAAGCGATACTATCGATAATATCGATTATATCGATCTAATCGATTTAATTGACTTATCGGCTAAGATAGTATCGCTATGAAGGTACAGCTCAGGTCAAGCACCAAGTACCAAACAACTCAATTTTGCTATTACGTTTTGTAAATAAAACTAAGGGTAGTTAATAACTTTTTTACGATTTTATTTGAATGTGTCTGTTACATTGACGAACGATTGAACGGCTTATTAAAGTGAAAATACAATGAGTGACAAATCAAAGGTGTGGATTTATTTTAAAAAATGCCCTGACATCAATTATGTGAGATGTGGTGTCTGTCAAAAACAATTCAAATTTTGCAATAATACAACAAACATGAAAGAACACCTACGAAGGAAACATCCTGAGAAAATGGTAACGTTTTTAGACCATAACAATACGGACACCAGCGGTACTAGAACTGGTATACGGGAACTGAATGAAGATACCGTTAATGTTTACTCACGTAATTCTACTCGGAAAAAGCATCTAGACAAATTGTTTGCAGAAATGATTGCCATAGATATGGAGCCGCTAAGAATGTCCGATCATGAAGGGTTGAAAGCATTTATATATGCATTAGATTCTAAATATGAAATGCCATCAAGGACCAGATTAACATGCAAACTTTTGCCTGATTTACATAACCAACTGAAAGGAAGATTATCCGAGCTTTTAGGAAAAGTGAAATATCTTGCTATAACATTTGATATGTGGACCTCAGTTAGCAACATGGGAATTGGTGCTATCACAGCCCATTTTATAGTGGATAATGTCTTTGTGTCAGCTCTTTTATCAGCGCAACGTATTGAAGGACACCACAATGCAGATAATTTAACCGCGGTTAGTAAGATTTAATTTAATGTTCAATTATTTTGTATTTCTTTAAAAAAAGTAGACTTTACTGATTGACTTGTTCACTTTGCCAGAGCACAGATATTATAATAATATACAAGTACAGATGCCTCATCTCATACAACGAAATGAAATTTCCTAAGATGCTTATTTGCTCCGCTTATTTTGTTTACCTCTTAACGAAGTTAGATGTCGCTAATATTAGCCTAGTATAAAAGCACGCGTATAGCGACCTCTAGTTGCTAGCAAACACGAGACATTTTTGGTTTTGCTATTTTAAAATTTTCTAACTATGATTATTAATATAACCACAGCTCTTATTTTCTTTCCAATTTACTTTTTAAAACAATAAATAATTATTACCACACTGAATGCAAATTTATTCATTCAATTTCATGTTAAAACAAACTTATCGTTAGCATAAACAAAGCCATCTAGTAAAAAAATTATGATTAAAAGTCAAGGCTCCATGTAAAAAAGCATGCTAGAATTAGTACAGCAGGCAAGTGGCAGGAATTGGTGGCAGCACAACCACCTACTTATAATAGGTTGTTATATGCTATTCTTTAAATAAAATGTATGATTGGTTTCAGGCAGTTAAAGAAACATTGGAACAGTGGCACGTTGAAAATAAAGTTGTTGCTTTGGTAACAGACCACGCAGCTGTCATGGTCAAAGTGGCTTCAAATCTGCAGTATCGACATGTTGGGTGCTTCGCACATGCCTTAAATAGCCTTTTACGCGATACCTCACAAAATATTGAAGAACTAAAGGCACTAGTCACTAAATGTAAAACTATAGTGACATTTTTTAGGCACAGTGTACTCGCTTCAGATAAATTGTCAGCTGAACTTAAACGACACGAAAAAAAAGACATGAAATTGATACAAGAAACAGAAACACGTTGGAATAGTACATTTGAAATGTTAAAAAGGATCCGTGAGGTCCAAGATGAGTTGTCCATTGTATTAAGCCAAAGCCCGAGAGCGCCAGAAAACCTCACCTCAGAGGAATACAGCATTATTAAAGAGATTGAACCGATTTTAGAACCATTTGAAACATGTACTGAAGGTGTTTCTGGAGATAAATATGCAACAATCTCTCTGATTATACCTCTAATTAAAGGAGTTTCTTTGAGATTGAGTGCACTTGATAAAGAAAATCTATCAGAAACAGCTAAAAAAGTTTTGTTACATGTAAAATCCGGTGTCGCACAAAGACTGAAACCATACGAGACAAGAACACCTTGTATCATTGGAACTTTGCTTAATCCTCACTTCAAGAAACTCGGATTTAAAACTGACAGCGATATTGAGAAAGCTATTTCTTGTGTTCAGCGAGAATACTCCACTTATTTGACAGCTCAACATAGTATTGATTCTCCATCAACGTCAATGTCGGCGATACTTGAGCCATCCACCTCAAAAAAGAGCAAACTTTCGAGTTTGCTAGATTTTTTGGATCAATCTCCTCCATCAACCAACTCAACAAGTGACGCTATTATTGATATAAGGCAATATGTCGAAAAACCTGTACTTCCTCAAAGTGAAGACCCAATAAAGTACTGGACTGAAAACCAAAACAAATTAAAAAATATTGCTCTTAAATATTTATGCATACCAGCAACTTCAACTCCTGCTGAGCGAATATTTTCAAAAGCTGGACAATTAATAACAGATAGACGCAATCGGCTAAATGCTGATCACATCGATGCGCTTTTATTCATACAGCAAAACCATAAGATTTTTAAAGAGTTAAAATAGAAAAAAAGACTGATTGTTTTAATTTTTTTTATTTAATAAGAATACAAAATTTTTTTCGCACTGGACACGAAACACTAAACAAAGTCCCTTAATCAATATGTATCATAATCTTGCGTGTACCAGCAGCCACACATGAACTTATCCTTAGATAAGTTCTTATTACAAATACAGAGGACATTTCACATGGTTTTGGATAAGCTGATGTGTGACCGTCTTTTTTGTCTAGTTTTTTCGTTAAACATATTATTATACCTAATATCTTGACAATAATTACTTTATCGTCCTACTTTCCTATTTAATTACAGCATTTAACAAATTTTGTTTTAGGAAATTAAATGATTATCCTACTAAACTGTTAATTTTATTTTTGATCACCTTTTTCTCTTAATTATCATCATCCATTTTTATGTTTCGATTAAGTCTCCTTTATTAAAGTGTGCTAATCTAAAAAGTTTTCATTAGATGTTTTCATCTATTATCTCCAAAATTTTAATCATTACTTTTCGTCGCTTCTCAGCACTCACCATTTTCAATTCATTGGCAACAATATTTCCAAAGTTTGCATTACTTTGATCATTATTATATTTTTTTGAAATTTTAGCTGAATCTTTGTCTTGAATAAATGTCTGGCAACCAGAATCACGTTTAGAAATAACGTTTTCGATATTATCTTCAACATCATCGAACAACTTTTGACCGTCATGAGTACAATTCATGTCACAGTTATGAAGGTTTTGAGTACCAGAAGAGGTTGGGTCGAAGGTCCCAAATACATCTTCGGAATCTAATACGATTAATGGCATTTTAGAATCTGAAAATATGAAGAAAATAATCATTACACATAATATTCCAAATAAATAAAAAATATTACTCAAAAGTTTTCTAAGAATTCGCTCTAAACAGATTTTGAAAAGAAATAGTTGGGAAAAGAAAGACTTACCCTTTCTCCTCTTGGTCATAATGTATTCTAGTGTGTCGTCGATACTTAAATATGTAAATGAACTTTAATGCGGTTTCAATAATGTTGTCCTACCTTACATACAGTACATGTCTAAGAAGACATAATATGAATGACGATTAAATCTTAAAAATAATTGCAGATTATTCGATTGCAACAAAATAATCGATACAATCGATAGTATTGCCTTGATTCCAGTATCGATTTAATCGATTTAATCGATAGTATTATCTACATAAACAATTATAATCTAATAATTGTTAATAATCTATTATATCGACCTAAAATTAATATCGATATTATCGATTTGATCGATAATATCGATACTATCGATAGTGCAATCGATTTTTAGATTATTTAGGGTGGACACAATCGATTAATCTATAATCGATTATCAGGCAACACTACCATAGACTCTCGTGAATGAATGATATTCGCGATGATAGTGTCGCCGAAAGACCCACATCAAATAAAACCAATTGAATTGATTTTATTTATAATTAACAATATTTTTTTTAACGAATAAAAGATATTTGACTTTTTAAATTAAAGGACTATTGTTTAATGTGTTTGAAAGAAAGATTTTAAATAATAAAAACATTAAAATGTTAAAATATTTTAAAAAATCTGACAGCTTGCTATTTTTCTACATCATAGCCCATATAGTTATCTGTGGCCATCTGTGAAACATTAGAAAAAAACTTGTAAATTATTGACATAAGTATGTACGTACGATAAATATGCAATCTCAATACATAATTTAAAATATTGTAAAATTGTTTGAAATCGTATGTACATTAGTATTATGCTTATATACAAGTTCTATAGTTATCTAAAGACTCTACTTTCTTAAGTAAAATCAAGTATAAGTTAGGTTAGTCGCATAATCCTACCTAAATAAGTTTATTTGTTATTAAATTTACTCTGCCGGGGACCACTCGGCCACGGAGTAGAATAGGCCATCCTCACTCTTACCGAGGTGTCGTAAAAGGCCAATAAGGTAAAGCTGCTGGCATGATCATCAGCACCCAGACATGGAAAACTCTGCATTTATATCAAAACCCTCGCCAACCCGTCTGCCAAGCGTGGTGAGTATGGCAATTACCCCTCATGTGATTGAGGAAGGCCCGTGCCCCAGCAGTGGGGACTTAAATGGGCTGATGATGATGACTATTCCAATTTACACTTTAGAAAGAACAACTTTGAAACATCATTTCTATAATTTAACCATTTGTAATTAAATATTTCAGTAAACAAGACATCAAAGTTCTCCATTGGACCAAACTGTAATAGAAAGCTGAGCTAGAATGACTGTTGGAGAATGAGTTGAAAAAAGTGAACATCTCACCGGAGGTAATCAAAATAACAAAAAGTTATTTAACTGAATCTATAATATCTGTGCTATAACTAATTTCCTTACTGAAAGAAAAAACATTAAGATAAAGATAATATAATTGTTTGAAACATGTATACAAAAGTGTAATCATTATAAATAAATATTTCACAACATCACATACATTGGTCTGACTCCGAGATAGGTACCTCAAGCACCTGTGTTACGGATATCAGAATCAACAGTGGGATTACAAATATATGCATATAATACTTTTCTTTAATAAATACATACTAATAATACATAGAAAACACCCAGACCAATACAAACAGACATGTTCATGCACACAAATGTTTGTACTGTGCGGGGATTGAACCCGCAACCCTTGGAACAAAGGCAGCATTCACTACCGTTCCAAATGGGTTGTCAAATCCTTGCAGTGTTATTCTTGGTTGGTGGTCCAGAACCATGATTTTGGAGGCCAGTGTACCGTGAGCCATGATCGAGGATTTGGCAAGTCTGGCAATTACTATGAAGGGACTGCCGTCTGACCTTAACAACCCTTAGACGGGGGAACCACACCAAATTAATCATGGTTACATGTTACAGAAACTTATTCAAGTAATCTTAAGTGCATATGGAGCTCGTTGGTAGAAATATGCATTTGAGTTTAATTTTTACATTATTTCCATTTAAAATTAAATAGCTTGTTTTTATTTACTTAATAAGTATGATTGTAATCGAAATACCTATGTACCTACCAACAGTTTTTTGTATGAGAGAGCAATAAAAATACTTTTAATATTAGGTATTTATTTATTTTATTTAAAACTCCTTTATGATTATTGCAGAATATCTACCAGCATTGCACAGATCTCCGCTAGAAGAAACATACCCAGTTCCAGCACTCCGGGTTTCATTGCTAAACGAAGTTAATTATTTGCTGAAAATAGTTTGTTATAATTCAACTGATAAGTACCTATGGACAAGCATCATTCAGTCATCATTTATTATGTATATAAAGTAAAGTATCAGCTTAATTATTCCCTTTGTAGGGCTAAGACCCCCATCATAGAAATCAAGTCATCGCTACTATGATGGGATTAGGCTTAATCATCACTCTTGCCAAATGCGGATTAGTGATCACAAACCCAAACTATGTTCGGAAAATTCAAAACTTTGCTCGACCCGGGAATCGAACCCATGACCCCGAGATCATGGCCACAGGGCCATCGTCAGAACCGTCTTAAACCATTAGACAATGGGGCGTTGTTTTATTTGTAAATAGTTAAAGGTTATTAATTAATACTAAGTGGGTGTGTGAAGATGGGATAGATAGACATCCTTTATTGCACAGAAAGAATACAAAATATGTGTGTGTACATAGTTTCTTCTTAAAATAGGATAACATTATTGTATCTTTTATTATTTATTTTAATAAATGATTCCATCACATGTACTTTGTTGTTTTTTTCATTCCTTATGTACTGCTCTCCTGTTAATTAGTATGTTAATCGCATGAGTGTTAACAGGGCTTTTGGAACAGTGGTAGTGAACGATGGCTTTGGTTCAAGGGTTGCTGGTTCGATCCCCATACAGTACAAACATTTGTGTGCATGTACATGTCTGTTTGTATTGGTCTGGGTGTTTTCTATGTATTAGTATGTTTTTACAAAAGAAAAGTATTATATGTATATATATGTAATCCCACTGTGGACTAAGATATCCGTAACACGGGTGCTTGAGCTACCTATATCGGAGTCAGATCAATGTACATATGTGATGTTGTGAAATATTCTATGGGATATATTGAAATTCACTAACTAATAGTGGAGCAAATGTATTAAACCAGTTAAACATAAGTTTAACTGGTTGGTACTGTGTAATCTTTAATGGATATCCAAAATTACCCCAAAATTGTAAAATTTATAAGTAGATAACTAGGTACTTAAATACTTATGTAGGAACCTAACACAAAGGTAAGTAGGTAGGTATACCTACTTTTTAAGGAAAGAGAAAACTTATTACGTATACTTGTAATGTAGACAAAGTAGGAACTTAGGCAAAATAATTGCCTCTTGTAATACATAATTGAGGCTTGCAAATGGTTAAAACCCTCAAAATGTATTTCACTTTGTACTTTGGTGGATTAATACCTAATTGAATCAAAAGCCTATATAAATAATACCTAATTAAACCATCAAAAGTTTCAAACTTTTGAACTGTTAAGATTAAGTTTGAAGAATACAATGTACTTAGTCGCAGAAAAAGACTAATTACTTAGTGAATCTAGTTTATCTATAAGAAGCCTACACCACTAGGTAGGTACTTAGTATACTTACTTACTTAAATCTGCATAAATCATTGAACTATACCATACATATTCTCACTGGCATAAATCTACAAAAATTCTCAGTAAGTAGGTAAATAGGCACTTAATGTAAATTAATTTACATATTTAAACGTAAGTACTGAGATTCATACATGAAAACTTTGATTAAGCATTAAAAGTACCTAAGTACTCTATGTATTCATAATCATCTATATAGGTATAGCAATTTTAACATTTTATACCAAGAAACTCCGCTTTAAACTAATCTTTATTGATATGTAAGTCATTGGACCTTATTTACAAAGACATAAAGATCCTTTTTTAATACACCAAAATCCATTCAACCGAACCAAAACACCTTTCGAGCTATCGTGAATTTTGACATAAAGACGCGAGACAAGAAATGTCAAATTCGATATTTTGGTTGAGCATTGGCGTCTTCAAATTAGGGTTTGAGGCGAGATGTGTCAAAAGAGTTTCGGTTGAGTTCAACCGACGCAATGTTCATTTCAAATTAGGAAACGTCGTCAAATACGTTTGGTTGAGTCTCAAAGTTAACTTCAAAGGGGGTCTAATTTGAAGTTAACTTTGAGACTCAACCAAACGTATTTGACGACCGCGACGTTTCCTAATTTGAAGTGAACATTGCATCGGTTGAACTCAACCGAAACTCTTTTGACACATCTCGCCTCAAACCCTATTTTTTTTTTTTTTTTTTTATGGTGTTATCCCGCGCACGGTTACGGCCGCGCGTGTGACTCCGCCAATGTCAAGTGTATAAGAGAGACACGTCGATATAAAATTGACCGGTAATTTTGCCAAATGCTCGATCTATATTCAGGTCTTCTCTTAGGTTAAAATCGCCATAAATCTACAACAAACAAAAGCGGCACATGTAAACAGCACAGACGACAGGGGGTCTAATTTGAAGTTAACTTTGAGACTCAACCAAACGTATTTGACGACGTTTCCTAATTTGAAGTGAACATTGCGTCGGTTGAACTCAACCGAAACTCTTTTGACACATCTCGCCTCAAACCCTAATTTGAAGACACCAATGCTCAACCAAAATATCGAATTTGACATTTCTTGTCTCGCGTCTTTACGTCAAAATTCACGATAGCTCGAAAGGTGTTTTGGTTCGGTTGACTGGATTTATGGTGTATTAAAAAAGGATCTTTATGTCTTTGTAAATAAGGTCCAATGACTTACATATCAATAAAGATTAGTTTAAAGCGGAGTTTCTTGGTATAAAATGTTAAAATTGCTATACCTATATAGATGATTATGAATACTAATGCTTAATCAAAGTTTTAATGTATGAATCTCAGTACTTACGTTTAAATATACAAATTAATTTACATTAAGTGCCTATTTACCTACTTACTGAGAATTTTTGTAGATTTATGCCAGTGAGAATATGTATGGTATAGTTCAATGATTTATGCAGATTTAAGTAAGTAAGTATACTAAGTACCTACCTAGTGGTGTAGGCTTCTTATAGATAAACTAGATTCACTAAGTAATTAGTCTTTTTCTGCGACTAAGTACATTGTATTCTTCAAACTTAATCTTATCAGTTCAAAAGTTTGAAACTTTTGATAGGTTTAATTAGGTATTATTTATATAGGCTTTTGACTCAATTAGGTATTAATCCACCAAAGTACAAAGTGAAATACATTTTGAGGGTTTTAACCATTTGCAAGCCTCAATTATGTATGACAAGAGGCAATTATTTTGCCTAAGTTCCTACTTTGTCTACATTACAAGTATACGTAATAAGTTTTCTCTTTCCTTAAAAAGTAGGTATACCTACCTACTTACCTTTGTGTTAGGTTCCTACATAAGTATTAAGTACCTAGTTATCTACTTATAAATTTTACAATTTTGGGGTAATTTTGGATATCCATTAAAGATTACACAGTACCAACCAGTTAAACTTATGTTTAACTGGTTTAATACATTTGCTCCACTATTAGTTAGTGAATTTCAATATATCCCATAGAATATTTCACAACATCACATATGTACATTGATCTGACTCCGAGATAGGTAGCTCAAGCACCCGTGTTACGGATATCATAGTCCACAGTGGGATTACAAATATATACATACAATACTTTTCTTTTGTAAAAACATACTAATACATAGAAAACACCCAGACCATTACAAACAGACATGTACATGCACACAAATGTTTGTACTGTATGGGGATCGAACCAGCAACCCTTGAACCAAAGCCATCGTTCACTACCACTGTTCCAAAAGCCCTGTTAACACTCATGCGATTAACATACTAATTAACAGGAGAGCAGTACATAAGGAATGAAAAAAACAACAAAGTACATGTGATGGAATCATTTATTAAAATAAATAATAAAAGATACAATAATGTTATCCTATTTTAAGAAGAAACTATGTACACACACATATTTTGTATTCTTTCTGTGCAATAAAGGATGTCTATCTATCTATCTTCACACACCCACTTAGTATTAATTAATAACCTTTAACTATTTACAAATAAAACAACGCCCCATTGTCTAATGGTTTAAGACGGTTCTGACGATGGCCCTGTGGCCATGATCTCGGGGTCATGGGTTCGATTCCCGGGCCGAGCAAAGGTATGTTTTGAATTTTCCGAACATAGTTCGGGTTTGTGATCACTAATCCGCATTTGGCAAGAGTGATGATTAAGCCTAATCCCATCATAGTAGCGATGACTTGATTTCTATGATGGGGGTCTTAGCCCTACAAAGGGAATAATTAAGCTGATACTTTACTTTATTTACATAATAAATGATGACTGAATGATGCTTGTCCATAGGTGCTTATCAGTTGAATTACAACAAACTATTTTCAGCAAATAATTAACTTCGTTTAGCAATGAAGCCCGGAGTACTGGAACTGGGTATGTTTCTTCTAGCGGAGATCTGTGCAATGCTGGTAGATATTCTGCAATAATCATAAAGGAGTTTTAAATAAAATAAATAAATACCTAATAATAAAAGTATTTTTATTGCTCTCTCATACAAAAAACTGTTGGTAGGTACATAGGTATTTCGATTACAATCATACTTATTAAGTAAATAAAAACAAGCTATTTAATTTTAGATTGGAAATAATGTAAAAAATAAACTCAAATGCATATTTCTACCAACGAGCTCCATATGCACTTAAGATTACTTGAATAAGTTTCTGTAACATGTAACCATGATTAATTTGGTGTGGTTCCCCCGTCTAAGGGTTTTTAAGGTCAGACGGCAGTCCCTTCATAGTAATTGCCAGACTCGCCAAATCCTCGATCATGGCTCACGGTACACTGACCTCCAAAATCATGGTTCTGGACCACCAACCAAGAATAACACTGCAAGGATTTGACAACCCATTTGGAACGGTAGTGAATGCTGCCTTTGTTCCAAGGGTTGCGGGTTCAATCCCCGCACAGTACAAACATTTGTGTGCATGTCTGTTTGTATTGGTCTGGGTGTTTTCTATGTATTATTAGTATGTATTTATTAAAGAAAAGTATTATATGCATATATTTGTAATCCCACGGTTGATTCTGATATCCGTAACACAGGTGCTTGAGGTACCTATCCCGGAGTCAGACCAATGTATGTGATGTTGTAAATATTTATTTATAAGGATTACACTTTTGTATACATGTTTCAAACAATTATATTATCTTTATCTTAATGTTTTTTCTTTCAGTAAGGAAATTAGTTATAGCACAGATATTATAGATTCAGTTGAATAACTTTTTGTTATTTTGATTACCTCCGGTGAGATGTTCACTTTTTTCAACTCATTCTCCAACAGTCATTCTAGCTCAGCTTTCTATTACAGTTTGGTCCAATGGAGAACTTTGATGTCTTGTTTACTGAAATATTTAATTACAAATGGTTAAATTATAGAAATGATGTTTCAAAGTTGTTCTTTCTAAAGTGTAAATTGGAATAGTCATCATCATCAGCCCATTTAAGTCCCCACTGCTGGGGCACGGGCCTTCCTCAATCACATGAGGGGTAATTGCCATACTCACCACGCTTGGCAGACGGGTTGGCGAGGGTTTTGATATAAATGCAGAGTTTTCCATGTCTGGGTGCTGATGATCATGCCAGCAGCTTTAACTTATTGGCCTTTTACGACACCTCGGTAAGAGTGAGGATGGCCTATTCTACATCGTGGCCGAGTGGTCCCCGGCAGAGTAAAATTAATAACAAATAAACTTATTTAGGTAGGATTATGCGACTAACCTAACTTATACTTGATTTTACTTAAGAAAGTAGAGTCTTTAGATAACTATAGAACTTGTATATAAGCATAATACTAATGTACATACGCTTTCAAACAATTTTACAATATTTTAAATTATGTATTGAGATTGCATATTTATCGTACGTACATACTTATGTCAATAATTTACAAGTTTTTTTCTGTTTCACAGATGGCCACAGATAACTATATGCGCTATGATGTAGAAAAATAGCAAGCTGTCAGATTTTTAAAAATATTTTAACATTTTAATGTTTTTATTATTTAAAATCTTTCTTTCAAACACATTAAACAATAGTCCTTTAATTTAAAAAGTCAAATATCTTTTATTCTTTAAAAAATTTATTGTTAATTATAAATAAAATCAATTCAATTGGTTTTATTTGATGTGGGTCTTTCGGCGACACTATCATCGCGAATATCATTCATTCACGAGAGTCTATGGTCAGATACGTACGAAAGTGTCCCATACGATGGTATTTCAAATTGCCAAACTAAACTACAATTGATTGACTGTCGGCTCGATCGAACGATCGTACGTGGTAACTTGAAATTAGACCCCCAGAACCTCCAATCACCATTTGGCTTTTTGACGAGTAGTACAGGGTTATTCCATGGACTTTCACTCGGTGTAACAACATTTTGTCTAACTGCTCATATAAAGCTTTCTTCTTTTCAGGTGACAATGGATACTGACTAGTTCTGATTGGGGTTGCATTTTCAGTATTAATGACATGTTTGGTTAAAGAAGTTCTCCCTAAACCTATAACTTCAGTAGAAATATTTTTAAAATCCTTCACCATTGAATCAGCTAACTCTTTTTCACTAGAATCTAAGCTATTGTAACTCTGTATCGTATTTAACTGATCCAAAGCAATGGAATTACAAGTTCTTATAAAAGTTCCTGGAAAATTGCTATAATCAATGTCTTCAAATAATTCAAATACAAATACAAATCTTTTATTTGTAAAACATAGGTGGAATGATACAGGTGTTAGAATGTTTTTGTAAGAGTAGCCTTTGTTGTATGTCTTACCCTTTGTAGGCGTACAAATATAGGTATAGGTAGGTAAAGAATTATTTATAATTAATTTTGATTCTGATCAGATTACATTTTTATACAGATTTCAATACTATTTCAATTATACACATTCTTAAAAAAAATATATTACAATCAATTATACATTCTTACAAAATACAATTCTGGTAATAAAGTTTGTCAGTTAAGAACTCCGTCAGTGTATAATAAGCCTTACCTATAAGAAGAGCTTTTAATTTTTTCTTAAATATATCAATGTCAGAGTCTCTAAGGGGTTTTGGCAATTTGTTGAAAATTCTAGGAGCCATACAAAAGAAGCTATTGTTTTTTAGTGCTGTTTTGGACATACTAGCACTTAGTTTATCACCATGTCGTCGGCTTACCTTTAATTGATTGGTGGAGATAGTAGAAAACAAGTGTCGATTTCTCCTAACAAACATTGCCGTTTCATAAATATACAGTGATGGTACAGTTAATATTTTAAGATCTATAAAACTTGATCGACAACTATCTCTATATTTTAATGATTTCATAGCTCTGATACACTTTTTTTGAGCTCGGAAGACCTGTAATTTGTTAGTGCAGTTTCCCCAAAATAATATACCATATCTTAGGATCGAAGCTACACAACCGTTATAGGCTGTTAAGACTGTCTCTAAGTTGGCTTTTCTTGATAAAGTTTTTAGTGCAAAAACAAATTTATTCACACGTGTGCATAGATCATCGGTATGTATTGTCCAGTTTGTTTGGTAGTCTAGGTGTAGCCCTAAGAATTTTGTAGAAATGACTGGTTCTATAGTTTCACTTTGGTATTGTATGGAAATGTTTGGAGCTTGTGTATACTGTCGAAAATGTATTATTTTGGTTTTGTCAATATTAATCTTCAAATTATTACTATCCAACCATTTAATTATATTATTCAATGTCATTGTAATTTCATTTTCATATGTCATATCATTTTTACATTTAATTATAATAGTGCTGTCATCGGCAAATAGTGTCATTGGGTTATCAGTGCTAGTCGGCAAGTCATTTATATAAATAATAAATAAGAGAGGGCCAAGTATTGTTCCTTGAGGAACGCTGTGCTCTACGTCTCTAGACTTTGAAAGATATTCATTTTCTATTAACGTCTGTTCCGAGATTTTCCTAATGGCCGTTCGTTGTGTTCTGTTGCTAAGATATGATTGAATTAATTTTAAAGCTACTCCACGAATTCCATAGTGGTAGAGTTTGTGAAGAAGGATGCTATGATCGACGTAGTCAAAGGCTTTTGACATATCCATGAACAGAGCGCAAATTTTCTCTCTCTTATCGATAGAGTCAGTGATAAGTTTTAACAATTCGAAGATTGCCATGTTTGTTGACTTATTTTAGCGGAAGCCATACTGTTGTAAAGCAAAAACATTATATTTTTCAAGAAATGAATACATTTTTTAAATAGATGACTCTTTCAAATACTTTTGACAGTATAGGTACAAGAGCAATCGGTCTGTAGTTCTTTACATTCGTCGAGTCTCCCTTTTCGTGGATTGGTTCTATTATTGATAATTTAAAGGCTTCTGGGTATACACCTTGACTGAGAGATAGGTTAAATATGTATGACAATGGTGGGGCTAGATACTCAGCACAGCATTTTATTGCCGTTGTGCATAGATCATCATATCCCACGCTGTTTGTATTTTTTAATGATAGTATTATTTTGTGTACTTCATGTGTAGAGGTTGGGGGCATAAATATAGAACTTGAATTTGATGTGTTTTAATGTCAGTTTTGATTGTATTATAAGTCAGTTTGGATGTTGTGTTAATTTGATCTATAAAGTAGTTATTAAAAGTATTAGCTATGTCAGACGGATTTGTTTCAGTTTTACCATTATTTGAGATTTTTCTGATGGTTTACCGGGGTACGTTATGCTTCTTGTTATTTATTATAGACCAGGTAGCTTTAGATTTGTTCTGTGCTGTGTTTATTGCATAGTTATTCTGACTTTTTTGAGTCAAGTGAATAATTCTTTTAAGGCGTTTTGAGTAGGTTTGCAGCAATGTTTTATTTGCTAAAGTGGGTGTTTTCCTGAAACTCCAGAAAATTTTTATTTTATTTTTGCTACATAAGTCATAAAACATACGAATCGTTGTGTATAAAGAGCTATACGCTACATTGACATCTGACATTTCATATATTTCAGAAAAACTTAAACTTTCTATAGCATTATGAAACTTTTCCAGGTTGTCTTTGCACATATCCCGTTTACGTATGCGCCACGATCTGATCTTACAGTTCTTTCTAACAGGACATGTGAGCAACTGGGAAGAGTGATCAGACAAATTTAATTCTAGCACATCTGATTTACAAGACTTTACATTGGTAGCGAAGTTATGCATGTTTGACTAGAAATTCTTGTTGGCTGATGAATTTGTAGTTTAAAGTTGTAATTATATAGTAGATTCACAAAGTCCATACACATTCTACTTTTATTGAGAACATTTATATTGAAATCTCCACACAAAATGATTTTTTTCTTTTTATTTATGATTCCGCCACCGTTCACCGACAGACGTTTCACCACAGAATAGATCGCCGACAGGACGTTTTGCTAAAAAATTTTCGCCGACAGCCCCTTTGACCGATGGACGTTTCGTCGACAGAACATTTCGCATACGGCTGATTCGCCGACAACCCCTTTGACCGATGGACGTTTCGACGACAGAACATTTCACATACAGATGATTCGCCTACAGGACCTTTATCCTATAGATGATTTGCAGTAAGATATATAATATTATAAGTAGAATAATATAATATAAAACTATAATTTAAACAAAATCAATAATCGATATTATTTAATTTTTATCCTACAGAACCATTTTTTTTTTGTTTTGTTTTTAACCTAGTTGGTTTAGTATTATATGAGAGTAAAATATACATGATTTATTTACATGAAATAATATATTTTTGTTTTGATATCTAGATTAAAATGAGATTAGTAGGCTAGTATGTTCTTTTTGAAATATTTTTTCTTTGCAATCCTTTCATTTTTTTTAATTGAATTTTAACGTTATTGTTTTGATATTTTTGTTTCAATAAATCTTTAACCTACTAAGTAATGTATGTTTTATTTATTCCAACATAAGTTGAAAGGTTCTCTCAGCGAACAGCTAGTATACTTATCTAAGTAAGTAGTAAGGGTTGTAGGTGTGAGCAGTCATTAATTTAGTGACAATGGTACATATTGATATTATTCTTCCGATGTAGGTTTTAATAAAAATAAATATACAATAATCGTACGTGTGAGTATGTGGGTATATGTATCTATGATAAATTTTGTCTAATAGGTGCAAAGTTGAGTACCTATACTTAAATAGTCTTCTTAGAGTATGAGAATGAACATGCGCTACTTTATAGATGAGGGTCTGCATGGAAGTCCTCAAAGTGACTATTTGGCGCAGACGAAGTCGCGGGCAACAACTAGTAAGTATATCTATGTTAGAACGATTCTTTTGACAAAATTTTGTTTAACGAAACGTACTGTCTGCAAATCATCTATAGGAGAAAGGTCCTGTAGGCAAATCATCTGTATGTGAAATGTTCTGTCGACGAAACGTCCATCGGTCAAAGGGGTTGTCGGCGAATCAGCCGTATGCGAAATGTTCTGTCGACGAAACGTCCATCGGTCAAAGGGGTTGTCGGCGAATCAGCCGTATGCGAAATGTTCTGTCGACGAAACGTCCATCGGTGAAAGGGGCTGTCGGCGAAAATTTGATTAGCGAACAAGTATACATGTACCTCCTCTTCGTCTGTCTCTTGAATAATGGACAACATTTCAAAATTTCTAAGCTCTGAAACAAAAAATACCATTTCTTTATTTACTTTTCCGCTGCGCGAATATATATTTATTAATTTTTTATATTGCTTATTTACTGAGAAAAAAATTAAAAACTAAAAAACGTAAGATGACGTCATCGGACGGCAGAATGTAAAATATTTCTTTGCCTAGCACATTATAGTTTTAAATTTACGAAATGCCAAACCCATGACATCAAAAAAAAGAACTTGTCAACGTTGAATGAATGAATGACGTTGACAATCTTGACACTAGTATTATTAACCTTTGACAGTAATACCTTTTTTTTATTAAAATAATGATAAGCAAAGGAATATCGCTGTATTCAGCCGTCCGATGACGTCATTTGGCGCTTACGTCTATTTAGAATATAAAGAATTTTAATAATTATATGCATGAAAATGGACAAATTTTGAAAAAAGAAAAAATATGGGTCTGTTCATTTTATGTCTATTTTCATATAAAAAAACAATATGGACATGTTAAAAATATGAAATGTTGTCCATTGGCTGCTAGCTTATAGTTACATATGGATAGATTCGATTTATCGTCCTCCGTCATGAAATGTTCTGTCAGACATATTATATCTAAGTCATGTCCTGCAGCATACAGCTCCTCAATACATACAGATAATTGATCAGACTTATTAAGTAAACCACATATATTTTGATGTAGTATATCTATGTAGTTAAAGTCGAAAAAACGTTGAATGTCCATTTTCTTTACTGGTTGACTCTTCTAAGTTATTTACTTCGGGAGTATAATGTTTACATTGAAGAAAAGTCATTATTTCCTTGAATATGGACATCATACCCCTTTTGTTTAGTTTGCCCGTGTATGTAGAAAACATGTCGTATTTTAGTAGGCGATTCGAGTCAATTAAACGTGCGTCATTGTGAGTTTGCACGTCGAGATTCAGTAAGCTGTTGAAGATTTCCACTCGG
Organism: Marasmia exigua; assembly: GCA_019059595.1. NCBI lineage: Eukaryota > Metazoa > Arthropoda > Insecta > Lepidoptera > Crambidae > Marasmia > Marasmia exigua. The sequence goes on from JADPWL010003101.1 coordinate 205,135, forward strand.
CAATTATAAATAACAGCTCCGCATATGTAAGTTGGAACATGTATTATTATGTTGGTGTGTTGTAATTTCTGTGTAACGTTTCTTATTTCGTAGATCATTTGCGTGTAGTTCTTAGAGGTGATGAAATCTCTTTCTCCAATTAAAATGATACAATAATCATTTTTGTCATAGCTGCTTAATTTATTTTCCAAGTTATAAAATAGTTCCGTTACACCACGATTAGTCATAATATGGTTACAATAGGTGAATTTCCTATCAATGTTGCATTGCTCAATGATTTTGTTTAAGTTATAGTTCTTAGAAGTGCTCAAGATACAAAGCTTATTTTTATTACTTTTTTAGATTCCCTCGATTTCATATTATACGACAAACCAGCTGAATTCTGTAGGCCATTAACGTTCAGGCTTTTACGTGGAGATTCATTCTGTTGAACGTTAAGTAGTGCATAACTTTGATCGTGTTTGCCTCTAAGGTGTTGCGACATTTTATGTTTCTTACTGCTAGATGTAATTTTTGGTGTCTCCTTACATAATCTTGTCAGATTTTTAATTTTTTGTGCACTGCCGTTAAGTTGTTTTCTTCAGTTGTAGTTTTCCTGAACTAAGGTATCAATCTGCTCATCAGCCGATTGTAGCTTGATCTGCAGCTGATTTAGAGCCTCTTTCAATTCAGATATCTCTTCTTGATAATTTCTGCCTATGTTGGGACAACTTCTGTTTATGTGACTAACGGTGTCTCCTGACATTTCGCCGTCCTCAAACGTATCCAGTGATTGGAATGAATTTTCAGTTGAAATATTAAATTTGTAATTTTTTCTTGAGCTAAATTAAAAGATTTCCAAAAATCACAACCTAAAATTACATTTGTAACCACACTGGGTATTTATTTTTTTATTTAGTTATTTTTAAGGGAAACAAACATTCTTTTGTAAATAACACAAATACTGATAGAACATGTAACAACAAAGTTTCCACAGATATTTAAAACATGTTACAAGTGGTCACAATAATATTACAATAGTAAGTACCTAGTTTATGTGGCTGGAATTATCTATATGCTCTTGAAATTTAAATCCAAGTTTAATAAATTCTTCATGAGCGTTGTTCCCTAAAATTGAGACACAAGCGCCTGAATCATCATCATCATCATCATCAGCCCATTTAAGTCCCCACTGCTGGGGCACGGGCCTCCCTCAATCACATGAGGGGCAACTGCCATACTCACCACGCTTGGCAGACGGGTTGGCGAGGGTTTTGAAATGCAGAGTTTTCCTTCTCAGGGTGCTAATGATCATGCCAGCAGCTTTACCTTAGTCGCCTTTTACGACACCTCGGTAAGAGTGAGGGTGGCCTATTCTACTCTGCCGCGGACCACACGGCTTGACTCAACAGCGCCGGAATCAAGCAAACCTATTATTTCAAAATCTAAAACTTGAAATTTTAAATAAGGCCTAATATCATCCTTATTTGGTGCAAAAAGAACCGAAGCAATCGTATCAAATGAACGAAATTTATTTTTTAAATTAAAATTATTTTAAAAATTTTCAGAGTTACTTCGGTTCAAGCTCACAAGTTTTTTGAACTCGATGAATGTTTATTGCATACTGGACATGATATTTTTATAAACCCTACCTTGACACATTTAAAACATTTAATATTATTTGTATTTGGAACCTCTTTACAAAATCTAAAGTTATGTTCACCTATAACAAACTGGTTTTTTACTAAAATTATTTTTCGGGTAAGCGTTTGTTTGCTGTGGAAAATGTTTTCTAAAATTATTTGTGTTTGAAACCGGTTTGGAAACTACATTGAGAGGTTTTGATTTCCCTTTGTAACTAATTCTGAACTAAGGTTACCTTTAATTGGTTCTACAAAAAAATCACTACGCTGACGAGCTGCTTCAAGTTTTCTACATTTACTTTTTGAATCCGAAATTGAAGTAATATCTATCAAAGCTAACTGCTGCGAAAAACAAGGTCTAATATTGCGAATAAGAATCTCCAGTTGTTCATCTTCCGGTAATGGTGACTTAAGTCTGTTAAATAAACATGAAATAATAGAAAAACAAATGTGTGTTGGTTCATCAACACCCTGTGTGCGTGACCTAATTTCACCTATTAACCTATAGTCATAGTCAACTGGATCAAACTCTTCCAACAACAATTTTTTTAATTCACTACAAGTAGAAACTTGTGTTCGGATACCCCTGAACCACAACAAACCTTGATCACAAAACAATTGAGCAGAAGAGTTAAATAATTTTTCATCTGAAACACCATACGCTAATTGAAGTTCTTCAACCCTTTCTAAAAATGACCTTGGGTCCGTAGTACCATTAAATCTTAAATTCCATTTAGACATATTTTTGTCACCAGAACACTCAACAACCGCTTTTCTAGTGTTATCACTACCCAATGATCCAATATGAACACTTTCCAGTTTTTGAAATGACTGATCAATTTTTTTTGACAAAACAACCTTTTTTTTAATTACCGCAGGGTCCTCACTATCAAAACACAAAACAGCCTATAAAAGAGGCGACAGCACAAGGAGTGGCTCCTTCTATAGCAATACGAAGCACTGGAGGACTTGTCCAACCTGCTGCAGTCATTTTTCAACTCGTTAAGTTTTTCACTAATTGTATCAAGTTCTGACTCATCTTCAAACTTTGTGTCTAACACAGTCTCTGAAGGACATTCATCTAATAAGTCTTTCAGCTGTTTCCTTAATTTAGTGACCGTTGTAGCAGGTGTGCCTGTTCTGATACTAACTTCATAAATTAATTCATCCTTTAATAAATAATGAGCTGAAATTTCCCTATCCATGTTTAAAATTTGGTGGTACTTACTTGTTTTACAATTTTATTAAACTTAAATTTATGCTCTAAATAAATTGAAAGTTACAAAACTTATATTAAATTATTAAGCTTTACCAAAAACTACTTTACCCTTTCTTACAACAAACAACCAAATATTTAAATCTTTGCTATAAAAATAACAAATATTTAAATATTTAATTTAAAGAATTCACAATGTTCTTAATGTTACTAAATATTTAACTTTTTAGGTACTAAACATAAATCCTTGCTAGCAAATAAAAAAATATTTAAACACTTATTTTCAATTGAAAATTAAATTTTACCAAATATATTTAAATTTTAACATATATTGTTACAGAATTTACTATCAAAATGTTATACTTTTATTTCAATAGTTACAAAAATATCAAACCGTCTTACACAAATTCTTAAACTTATTGGTGGTATTTAACTTCTCTTTAAACTTTATAAAAAAAAATGTTAATAAATACTAAATCTTAAATGTGTTGTTTATAACTATACATCTCAAACTATGTTAATTTATAAATACAAAAACTAAATGTGTTGATACTAAAAATATTTTATGAAACTATTGGAGGTAGTTGTACAAAACTCAAAAAAGAAAACAAAGTTATTTTGATATGTTGTTTAGTATTTCATACAAAATAAAGAGGTGATTCTTCTAATAAAATAACCAAAACCCATCTGAATCCCTCAGCCAAAAACTTGGTTCAAAACAAACCTTATAAAAAAAAAATTGAAATTACTAAACAACAACCCAAAACAAACCCTAACCTAAACCTCTCCCTTAGCGTGCGTTAAGAGAGGGGTAGCCTTGGCGTCGTTGTTGGAAAAAGTTCTCCAACAACACACTTTACAAGCGTCCTACGGCTAAGAACCCTGACTAACAGAAACAGGTTCTTGCCTTGACAAAAAAACCAAAGCCTAAAATAGCTCCTTCACTCACTCCTACTCCTGACTTTTCCCTTCTTTATAACCTTCCTTAAATTCAGGCCTAATAAAAACCAACAACCAGGTCAGATGTTACATTCTATATATTCTCTGCGGTCCGGGCTAATGAAGTGAGTCATCATCATCATCAGCCCATTTAAGTCCCCACTGGGGCACGGGCCTCCCTCAGTCACATGAAAATTAAAATGTCGCTTAAAATTTAGATTTAAAGATAACAATTACATGAACTCAATCCAATCTTTAGCTTCCCGACGCAAGCTCAGAGATCAAATATTTTTGTACAAAATTATTAACAATCTAATTGACTCACCTTACTTACTTAACAAAATAACATTTAAGTGCCCCCGACCCAGTGCACGACAGAAGCATACGTTTCATTTACCTCTTTGTCGTACTAATTACGCTAAAAATAGTTTTATTGTGAGAACAACCAGTGCATACAATTAGTGATTAAACGAACTTACCTGAAGTGAAGTTCTATCATAATTATACGAAGCGCTTCGTCCGAAGAGATTAGTATTTTATAATAGTATACAACATGTAGTAACGCATAAGTGATACCGCTTTACACTAAGGTTGAGAATCTTTTTTTTTTTGGTTAGGGTAGTCTTACAAAACTTGTTAGTTGCAACGCGTTCATTTCTCGTCATTTAGTTTGGAGCTATAACTTTACATAACGTAGGTAGTTATACACCCGATAAGCAGCCCACGCGTAATTACTTCATGTTAACTGTGGAAGAGCCATGGCGGGCTGCCCTGACGCAGCATTGCGCGAACGCCGTTGTTTATGTCTGAGGATTGCTGACGAGCATCCGTTAGCCGATAAGAGAGTTAGTTTTAAGAAATATTGTACTTTATTCTTTAGTCTGGATTAAAGCATCGTGCTTGTAAGACCTCTTTTGTGTTTTTAAAAATCCTTTCTCCCGCTCTCGAAATTTAACTGGCGCAGCCGGTAGGATTGCCGGCTGCTCACTACTTATCTACCGAAATCGCGGATTTAACGGTGCAGCTGCACGTCCTTACGTGCGTAAAAGGCAATCCACGAACCTAAAGAAATAAGTTGAATTGGGCGGCAACAGTTCTTGTCTACGAGACCAGCTCTACGAGAAGGCATGGGATTGAGCGGACTGTAAGTAGACCTTCTTACCTTCCTGACTTGTCCCGGCTATTTCCCGTGGTTGTTATAACGTATGACTCTACCTTTTCGTAACTTTTAAACAAAAATCGTTGAAAGTTATTTGACTTCTGCACGCAAATTGGCAGGCTTATTTAAGTTATAGTAAAGTTATATATAAGAATTAGATAATTATAAAAAGTAGGTACACGCATAAATATTAAATGTGAAATCATCATCATCATCATCAGCCCATTTAAGTCCCCACTGCTGGGGCACGGGCCTCCCTCAATCACATGAGGGGTAATTGCCATACTCACCACGCTTGGCAGACGGGTTGGCGAGGGTTTAGATATAAATGCAGAGTTTTCCTTCTCTTGAGAAATTTTAATGGACCCAGTAATCCTGTACAACAAACATATTTATTTCACTGCTTAACTAGTAAGCTGTGTGGTAGAGCCGCTGCTCTGATTAGTGAGCACGATGAAATATCCACTTGGGAGTCATTAAAACCACTTTTGATTCAACATTTTGGAGACCCGAGATCAGAAGAGTGTGTAGCGATTGAGCTTGAAAATTTAAAAATAAAACAGGGTGAAACTTATTTACAGTTTTGCAACAGAATTCAGCAAACGCGTAGCGCCCTTTGCTCTAAGGTTAACTTGCTTACCGACGCAAACTTGAAAGCTGCCAAAATAATAATATACAATAACTTGTGCCTTAACGTGTTTTTATATAATTTACCGGAAGACTTGCTACGAATAGTAAGACTTAAAAATTGCTCTACATTGGAAGATGCCCTTAGCGTTGTCATGGAAGAGGTTAATTTTCAATTTCAGTATAACGCCAAAAATAAAAATAAGTTGAACGCAAGCAAACCAAATTCGTACTCAGCCAACTTTGGAAATAACCAATCGTTAGAGTTTAGAACTCTACCAGCTTTTAAACCGAATTTCGTCCCGAGTAATTTTGCTACTAACCAACAGTTTAAACCAGCCATGCCATATCAGATGCCAAGCAATTTTAAACCCGGTTTTAAATTTGGAATACCTAACCAGGGTTTTTCCAGGCCTGGCTTTTCACAGGCTCCTGGTAACTTTAAATTTGGTATACCCAATCAAAGAGGATTTACACCTAATGTAGGCAACCCACAAAATAATTTTAAATTTGGTATACCCCGACAAGGCCAGCCAAGGCCATTCCCTCAATTTAACGCGCAACACCAACCCAATCAGCAATTCAAGTTTGGCATTCCACGACAGCAACAACAATTTAAGTTTGGTATTCCACCGCAATACCAATCACAACGTAACCCACCTCATTTCCAGGAAAGTGACGCCTCTATGCGCACTGTTCGCCCCGTAAAACAGAACATGCTTACTCATGTACCCCAGACTGAAAATAATGACGTATACTTACAAGATTATAGCGATTTGGAGTACTTAGAACCCCAAGGCCTAGAGTGCCTACCTGATTATGCTTTATATAATTATGAAACAAATACTTACTATACCGACGAAAATAATTGCGTTGTAGAAAACCTCGATCTTTTGACGTGCGGACCGGAAAATTCAGAAGAAAATCTAAATTTTCCAACACCGGCCTCCAAAACAAACCACCAGAAATGATAAATCTTAACTGTAACAGCATCAATAAATTACCTCATATTTACTTACCTGAAATCGATGCAATCTTCATGATCGATACAGGAAGTACGAGAAGTTTTATTAGTTCACGTAAAGCGGATCAATATTTTTCTGATTATAAATACTACGAACCTTTTGAAGTCATCAGTACACACGCGCGCAGTATGCATAACGAGGTTATTTATATACCTTTATTAAAAACATTCAATAGCAATGAAAAACATAAATTTTATATCTACGACGTGGACAATCTATACGACAGACTTATCGGTTCTGACTTATTGAAAATGATAGACGCAACTATTTACATGAAGAACCAAATTTTACGAACCAAAAATACAGAGATACCCATAGTATACAGCCCTTCATTCGCAGTCACAATAGAGCCTCGTAGTGAAACACGAGTTAGAATGCCGACTGATTTAAAAAATGGCGAGGCGTTAATAGATTTTCAGGAATTCGAAAACGGCGTACATATGCCTAGCGCATTAGTTACATGTATAGACTCATTCGCGACAACTGTTATACAAAATACTTCAGACACAAAGACGATTTTGACATTTACTGAACCTATAACGACTACAGAATTTAATAACAGCACTTGTGTAATAAATTTGACTGATATTGACGACCTAAATCAATATGAAGTTGACGAAATACTTAAAGAAAATTTATCAAAATTAAGACTGGACCATACCAACTCGGAAGAACGCAAAGCAATAGAAACGCTCTGTTTCGAATACAGAGACATATTTTACAGTGAAAAGCTACCTCTTACCTTTGGTAATCAGGTCAAGCACCAGATAAGAACTAAAAATGAAGAACCAATTTTTATACGACCCAATAGACTTGCCCCATCGCAAAACGCGGAAGTACAGGCTCAGACAGACAAACTTTTGAAAGAAAACGTGATACAAGAATCATTTTCACCATGGAGTGCCCCTGTTCACCTTGTACCTAAGAAGATGGACGCCTCCGGTGAACCCAAACTACGCATGGTAATAGACTATAGACGACTCAATGACTTGACAATCGACGACAAATACCCACTGCCCAACATAAACGATATTTTTGACAAGTTAGGTAAATCGACTTACTTTAGCACACTTGACCTTGCAAGTGGATATCACCAAATCGAAGTTGAGCCACAGGACAGGAGCAAAACAGCGTTCACCACACCATCAGGCCATTATTGACTGCTGCTGGTCCGAGTTCACCAAAAAGAGATATACTAAAAGAAATATATGTCTCACTCGTGCAATCTATTATCGTATACTGTTTATCCGTCTGGGGGGGTGCTACAAAGACACGTTTTCTTGACGCTGAACGAGCACAGCGTAGTCTTATTAAGGTGATGCTCTTTAAAAAGAGGATATTTCCTACTGAAACTCTCTACAATATAAGTAAACTTTTGTCGATTAGAAAATTATACATTCTTAGCATAGTATTAAAATCTCATAAAAGTATTTTTTACGACCCAAATAAAAACATTAATAAAAGAATAAAGCACAAAGTAGGGCATGTACATAGATGTAACACTAAATTTCCCAGCTTACATTTCAAGCAGCGATCTGTAAATTTATATAATAAAATAAATATGACTCTAAAAATATACCACAAGTGTACAAGGGAGTGTAAAAAGAGTTCGAGTACATGGTTAATGGAAATGAATTATCAAGAAGTTGACACACACACACACACACACACGCACACGCACACGCACACGCACACGCACACGCACACGCACACGCACACGCACACGCACACGCACACGCACACGCACACGCACACGCACACGCACACGCACACGCACACGCACACGCACACGCACACGCACACGCACACGCACACGCACACGCACACGCACACGCACACGCACACGCACACGCACACGCACACGCACACGCAGACGCAGACGCAGACGCAGACGCAGACGCAGACGCAGACGCAGACGCAGACGCAGACGCAGACGCAGACGCAGACGCAGACGCAGACGCAGACGCAGACGCAGACGCAGACGCAGACGCAGACGCAGACGCAGACGCAGACGCAGACGCAGACGCAGACGCAGACGCAGACGCAGACGCAGACGCAGACGCAGACGCAGACGCAGACGCAGACGCAGACGCAGACGCAGACGCAGACGCAGACGCAGACGCAGACGCAGACGCAGACGCAGACGCAGACGCAGACGCAGACGCAGACGCAGACGCAGACGCAGACGCAGACGCAGACGCAGACGCAGACGCAGACGCAGACGCAGACGCAGACGCAGACGCAGACGCAGACGCAGACGCAGACGCAGACGCAGACGCAGACGCAGACGCAGACGCAGACGCAGACGCAGACGCAGACGCAGACGCAGACGCAGACGCAGACGCAGACGCAGACGCAGACGCAGACGCAGACGCAGACACACACAGACACACACAGACACAGACACAGACACAGACACAGACACAGACACAGACACAGACACAGACACAGACACAGACACAGACACAGACACAGACACAGACACAGACACAGACACAGACACAGACACAGACACAGACACAGACACAGACACAGACACAGACACAGACACAGACACAGACACAGACACAGACACAGACACAGACACAGACACAGACACAGACACAGACACAGACACAGACACAGACACAGACACAGACACAGACACAGACACAGACACACACACAGACACACACACACACACACACACACACAGACACACACACAGACACACACACAGACACACACAGACACACACACACACACACAGACACACACACAGACACACACAGACACACACAGACACACACAGACACACACACAGACACACACAGACACACACACACACACACAGACACACACACAGACACACACAGACACACACAGACACACACAGACACACACAGACACACACAGACACACACAGACACATACAGACACACACAGACACACACAGACACACACAGACACACACACACACACACACACAATCTCACTTTTAAATTCTGTATTAATTTTTAATATTTTAGTTGCTTTACTTTGGTCTTTCTTTTTCTTTGTTCTCTCATTTGTGGTATGTAAATTGATGTGGAAGAGCGGGACTCCTGGCACAGGCGATGCAAGCTTAACAGGAGATCCCAATCATGTGTTGTTAATGTATAAGTGGAGACAAATAAAGAATTTATTTATTATTTATTTATTTATTTATTATTATGAGTTCACTCGCATGCCGTTTGGGTTGAAAACGGCTCCGGCAACCTTCCAACGCGCAATGGATAACGTGCTAAGGGGGCTGCAGGGTATCCATTGTCTCGTTTACCTAGACGATATAATTATTTACTCGAATAGTATACAAGAACACATAGAAAAACTGAAAAAAGTCTTCGACCGACTTAGACAGACGAATTTTAAAGTAACTTTAGACAAATGTGAGTTCTTACGAAAGGAGGTGCTTTACTTGGGCCACAAAATAACTGAAAACGGATTAGAACCTAACGATGACAAAATTAAGGCTGTTTTGAACTTCCCACTTCCACGAACATCCACAGAAATAAAAAGTTTCCTTGGATTGGCTGGATATTGCAGGAAATTTATAAAAGATCAAAATTAACACAACCATTAACACAATGTCTGAAAAAGAAAAATAAGCTAGAAATAACCCCAACTTATGTCAAATCATTCGAAAAATGTAAAGAGCTTCTTGTGAACGCTCCGATACTCCAGTTTCCCGACTTTTCCAAACCCTTTATACTCACTACGGATGCATCCAACTATGCACTCGGTGCTGTTCTCTCCCAAGGCGCTGTTGGAAACGACAAGCCTATAGCATACGCCAGCCGTACGTTAAATGACGCAGAGACACGCTATAGCACCACCGAAAAAGAGCTTCTGGCTATAGTGTGGGCCGTGAAACACTTCCGTCCGTATTTGTATGGACGAAAGTTCACGATTTTCACTGATCATCGACCATTAGCCTGGCTCAACTCATTAAAAGAGCCCGGAAGTAAGTTAACCCGTTGGAAATTGCGATTATCCGAATTCGACTTTGATGTAATCTATAAAAGTGGCAAACAAAACAGTAACGCGGATGCACTCTCGCGAATTAAACTAAACGTACTTACCAATAAAACAGACGATGTATCCATGCAATGTAATATTAGCGACACTGAAAAGATGAACAGTCCTATAACAATATCAGATACTTCTGAGACTCCAGATGTTCCTTCTCCGTTAGACATAGAGATGACTTACCCAGCTCGTTCCCCTTCGTCCAGTACCATCACTGCCCCTTCATTACCTGATACAATTCATTCTGCTCAAGATATTGATACTAGTGGAATCCCAATACTCGATGAAGCTGTAGACACGAAGCCGAACCAAATTCTCGTCTTCACCTGGAATAGAAACCAAACATTAGTAAAAAAAATATCAAGAGATAAACAAAAAGTACTTGAAGTTCACTTACCTGTTGATAACCGAGTTAGTAAAGAGATTTTTGTTAGAATTCATAAAGCCTAATGTTAAATATTTCTTTTATTTTGAAGATCAAACGCATCGCGGTCAGTTCACGGATGCTACAATCAGATTATTTAAGAAAGATACAGTTGAATTTTATGAATGCACTAAAAGAGTCATATATTTAGAAGATGAAAATGAACAGCGTGACGTCATACTTAGCTATCATCACGGTAAAACATCGCATCGCGGCGTCAAGGAAACTGTTATGAAATTAAAACGTAATTATTTCTGGAAAAATATGGATATAACGGTTGCATCTATAATTAACTCCTGTGATGTCTGCAAAACGCTAAAATACGATCGTAAACCCTTAAAGCCCCAATTACAACTAACCCAAACGCAGACAAAACCTTTTTCCGAAATTTTTATGGACATATTTTCCGTCGAAGGAAAATACTTCCTTACTATAATAGATGCATTCAGTAAATTAGGACAGGCCTTTGAGCTGTGTAACAGATCAACACCCGAAGTAGTTCGTGCATTGATTAAGTTTTTCTCATTCTATGGCGTACCCAAAAAAAATAGCGTGGATCCCGGCTCTGGGGGTCTAATTTGAAGTTAACTTTGAGACTCAATCAAACGTATTTGACGACGTTTCCTAATTTGAAGTGAACATTGCGTCGGTTGAACTCAACCGAAACTCTTGTGACACATCTCGCCTCAAACCCTAATTTGAAGACACTTAAGCTCAATCGAAATATCGAATTTGACATGTCTTGTCTCGCGTTCTTATGTCAAAATTCACGATACCTCGAAAGGTGTTTTGGTTCGGTTGAATGGATTTATGGTGTAATAAAAAAGGATCTTTATGTTTTTGTAAATAAGGTCCAATGTCTGATATACCAATTAAGATTCGTTTTTTCTTAGATAAAATCAAAATAAATAAAAATAAAAAATAAAAATAAAAATAAAAATATTTATTTATCAGACAACATGATCCAAAATGTGTTAGTAACAAATCTAAAGCTTACATACTATGTTAGTATTTAATAATAAAAACAGATTTGCTTAAATTAATAAAAATAGCGGAGTTTCTTAGTAAAAACTGTAAAAATTGCTATTCCTATATGATGATGATATACATTGAGTACTTTTTATGTATGAATCTTAGTAATTTATTTTCGTTTAAACATGGAAGTAAATTTACAATAGGTACTTAAGTAGGTACTTAAACTTATTTACCTACTGAGAAATTTTGTAGATTTACCAGTGAGTTTATTACTATAATGTAATGCAATTGTTCAATGATTTATGCACATTTAAGTGCCACCTTTTGAGTGGGTTTTTACCATTTTCTATTACTAGCCACAATGATTACAAGAGGCAATAATTTTGCCTAGGTTAATTGTCTATAGGTATTACAAGTATAAGTAGGTAATAAGTTTTCTCTTTCATTAAAAAGTGGGTATACCTACTTACCTGCCACACTTAACTATTTTTTAGGTACATAACTAAGTATTTAAGTACTAACCTACTTATATATTAAAAATTTTTGAATATCCATTGAAAGTCACACATTGCATAAGTTTAACTGGTTTAATACATTTGCTCTACTATAGTTAGAGACCAATTGTTATATAGGTATGGAAAGGTAGCTGTAAGTATGTCCCATATACTGCAGAATAAATAAATATTTCACATCTCATACATTGATCTGACTCTAAGATAGGTAGCTCATGGACCTGTGTAACTGTGATATCAGTTACACAGGTGCATGAACCAACAGCGGGATTACAAATATTTACATAAGTACTTATTACATAGGAAACACACATACCATGAGTTGTGATGTATTCAGTCCGGAGCCTTCGTTGCTGGTAAATAAATAAATAAATATTTCACAACATCACATACATTGATCCAACTCGACTCTGAGATAGGTAACTGAAGCATCTGTGTTACAGATATCAGAATCAATACAGTGGGATTACAAATATTTACATAAGTACTTAATAGGAAACACCCATACCATTAGTTGTGATGTATTCAGACCGGAGCCTTCGTTGCTGGCAAATAAATAAATAAATATTTCACATCACTCGAGCACCTGTGTTACAGATATCAGAATCAATACAGTGGGATTACAAATATATACATATTATTACTTGTTATTGTTAATATGTGTTTTTTATGTATTATAAGTATGTATTTATAATACTATTATGTCCAAATTAAACACATTTTTAGTAAACCACATATATTGAGCTAGGGAGCACAAACATGTCTGAATCATCACACAAAATAATGATCTACCTTCACTTAGCTAACCTTATTCTGACAACAAGATTAACAAGTAGTTAACTACCCTCATATACAACATACCTTTCCCCCAAGTATGAAAAAACATTTAAATTAACCAAAACTAAACACATACTTTTACCATATATATTTAAACATAAATCTATTATAACAAATTTAATAACCTAAATCTTAATGCTCCTGTTATCAACAAAACCATAAACTTTCACAAACTCTTAATTAATTAGTTGTTATTATACAATAAAATTACAATCCCCAGGTCGCTCATACGGTAACTTATTATGTACATTTAATTTATTCTTAACTTTGCCCCCCGAATATCCAGGTTCTGGCTCTACAGGTATTCCCAACATTTCAGCCCACTGGGCCGGACTCGGTATCCGTATAATCTCTTCATCCCCTTGATTATCTACTTCTGTCATTCCGTCATCTCTTTCAACATCACTCACATTTTCGTCCTCATTCACTCTATCTTCACTTTCATTTCCTTGCTCCAGTCTTGTCTTCTTAAGCTGTATTAGTTGATCGATGTGTCTACTGATGACTGTACCATCATCCGTAGACACACTATAACTAGAAGGACCTTCCTTATTTACTACCTTTCCTGGCAACCATCTAGGTCCACTACTAAAATTTCTATACATGACCGCTTGCCCCACATCTGTCTTCCTATGCCTTCTCTCACTATTCCTTATAATTTGTTGTTCTTTTTTTTTACACTGACGGTTGTCAGGATGGATAGTGTCTAGTAGGGTTCGCAATCTCCTATTCATCAATAGCTCCGCAGGACTCTTATTTGTTGCTGTACAAGGAGTCGTGCGAAGACCCAGAAGCATGTTTGGGATCTTTATATCCCAAGCCATATCGTCCATCTTTCGTAATTTATCTTTAACGGTTTGGACCATCCTTTCGGCCAAACCGTTGGTCGATGGGTGATGCGGCGCTGTCGTAACGTGTTTGATCTTGTTAGCATCTAGAAACTGTTTCATCTCAGATGAAACAAATGGTGTTCCGTTGTCTGACACGATAGTTTCACACAGCCCATGTATCGCAAATATGGCCCTCAGATGGCGGATAACAATTGTAGAGGTCATATTGTTAACCATAAAAACTTCCGGCCATCTAGAGTGTGCGTCAACAATAATAAGGAAATTTTTTCCTTGAAACGGACCAGCAAAGTCGATGTTAATTCGTGACCACGGTTTAGTCGGCGTGATCCATTCATATGTTGTTTTAGGCGGCATATGTCGATTAACCAGACACTTGTTGCAGCTCTGGATCATCCCCTCAATATCGTTATTTAACTGTGGCCACCAAACGTAGCTTCTTGCTAGAGCTTTAGTTTGCACGACCCCGCTGTGAGTCTTGTGTAAAGCTCCCAGCACCGCCTCGCGGAGCGACGGTGGCACCACCACGCGACATCCCAGAAGAATACATTCTTCGTGGAGCGATAGCTCGTTGCGGTGCAACCATTATGGTCGTAGCTGTTCGTCAGCTACTCTACTTGGCCAGCCACTTAGTATGTAATGGACCACCCGCGATAACACTCTGTCACGCTTCGTAGCGGATATTATTTCTTCTACGTCTATTGGAAAATCGTTAGGAGTCTCGGCCATAAGCAAAATGTCATATAATGGACAACATTTCATATTTTTAACATGTCCATATTGTTTTTTTATATGAAAATAGACATAAAATGAACAGACCCATATTTTTTCTTTTTTAAAAATTTGGCCATTTTCATGCATAAAATAATTATTAAAATTCTTTATATTCTAAATAGACGTAAGCGCCAAATGACGTCATCGGACGGCTGAATACAGCGATATTCCTTTGCTTATCATTGTTTTAATAAAAAAAAGGTACTACTGTCAAAGGTAAATAATACTAGTGTCAACATTGTCAACGTCATTCATTCATTTAACGTTGACAAGTTGTCTTTTTTTTGACAGTTGCATGTCATGGGTCTGGCATTTCGTAAATTTAAAACTATAATGTGCTAAGCAAAGAAATATTTTACAGTCTGCCGTCCGATGACGTCATCTTACGTTTTTTAGTTTTTAATTTTTTTCTCAATAAATAAGCAATATAACAAATTAATAAATATATATTCGCGCAGCGGAAAAGTAAATAAAGAAATGGTATTTTTTGTTTCAGAGCTTAGCAATTTTGAAATGTTGTCCATTGTGGTTCCGGTTGCTCCGGAACTAGTAGCGGTAACCTGCTCAAACCATCAGCATGACCGATTTGCTCACCTGGCTTGTACATAATATTATAGTTATGGGAAGTCAGTACTAACGCTATTCTTGTAAGACGAGGTGATAAAACATTAGGTATAGGCCGTTTCGGATCGAAAATACCCAACAACGGCTTGTGATCTGTTACAATCGTAAAGGTGTTGCCCATCAAGTAGTTATGGAACTTGTTTACCCCAAACATGATAGCCGCGGCTTCTTTGTCCAGCTGCGAATATCGGCGCTCATGCTTGTGCAGGGTCCTGGAGCCCATGGCTACGGGGCGCTCCCGGCCGTCCTCCATGACGTGCGCCAGCACTGCGCCGACGCCGTACTCGGAGCTGTCGCAAGTCAACACCAGCGGCTTGTTTAAGTCGAAATGAACTAATGTCAACTCACACGACAGTAAACGCTTTGCAGTTTCAAAACTGATCTTCTCCTGTTCTGTCCACTGCCAGTCTTTCGACTTGTCGAGTAACCTATGAAGAGGCTCCAGTACCGTAGCTTTGTGAGGTATGAATCTTTCGTAAAAATTATATAGCCCCAAAAAAGCCTGCAACTTGCTGTCCTTCATGCCACACACTAGTCTATCTCGAAGCATACGATCTAAGTCCGTAAAATTACATCCGGCACTATTTTTTCTTAGTTGTGCGATGTATTCCGACACCGGTTCGTCCTGTCTTTGATCACGTTTATAGAATCTATACGACACGGAAATTTCGTTAGGTTTAGGACTAAAATGTTTAGTGAGCGTCACCACAATCTCACTAAACGTCACCTCACTTGATTTTTTGGGTGTGATTAATGCGAGAAGGGTCTCGAATACTTCTGTTCCACAAATAGTGTAAAAATTAGCCCTTTTGACCGCATCGTCAACAATGTTATTAGCCTCAAAACAGTAACTAAGTCGATCGATGTAAATGTCCCAATCGTCACTTTTCACATTAAATTCATGAAAGTTCACTGATTTCCGATCCATTGTTCCGATTTACCAAACGTCGCCACTATTATGTCCAAATTAAACACATTTTTAGTAAACCACATATATTGAGCTAGGGAGCACAAACATGTCTGAATCATCACACAAAATAATGATCTACCTTCACTTAGCTAACCTTATTCTGACAACAAGATTAACAAGTAGTTAACTACCCTCATATACAACAAATACATAGAAAACGCCTAGACCTATACAAATAGTCATGTTCATGCACACAATGTTTGTACTGTGCGGGGATCGCACCTGCAACCCTTGGATCTAAGGCATCATACACTCCTGTTGTTCCAATGCCGTATTAACACTCACTGCGATTAACATACATTCAAATGTAAAGTGAAAGTTCAAGTGGGCAGGATTTGAGGAAAATGAAAATAAAAACAACATATACATAATTGAATCATTTATTAAAATAAGTAATAAAAAATAAAATAAATGTTATCCTATTTTAAGGAGAATTACATAGTTATGTATATGAAGGGACTTGGCCCTTATCAGAGTGGTTTTTCCATTTTTCTTTACTGCCCTAGTAGTCAATTAGGGTATGGCGTGGATTATCGGGCGAGGAGGGTATTTTCCAATAAAATACGACCACTTTATAATTACTCCGCTATAATGATTAATTTTCATACAATTACATTAAGAAAATCATAAAGGATTGACTAGATAATTTCCGATTGAAACTATGACGTCCGCCGAGCACGTGGATGCGTGCGCGCACACCGCCGCTCGAAAATTGAATGATCACCCCAATCCAATATGGCCGCCCCTCCAGTGCTCGGCGTTACGTCAGAGTGACAACTCTGTTACGTTCGGAAATCACCTTTACATCGATACTAGAACATCGATTAAAAATCACATTTTGTTGGACTCGATTCCTGACGTGCTGTCAGATTAAAAATTACAATTTGGTGGACTCTATTTTCGACGCGCCGTCACGGCCAACCCTGACAGTCGCACGTCCTCGTGCGATGATTTTATGACCCGAGTTTACTCATCAGAACCTGTTGATCAAAAATGACGATTGTTAATAACCGTTCGGCCAATTTTCCTGACATAGGAACTAAGTGGGGAAATAGGCTGGAAGCTTTTAACAATGAGCAGAGGACCAGGCGTCCGAGGCCTTTTCGCCCTGTTACTAGCGACATAATATGACATGGACACAAGCTACTATGGCTAATTATTGAACCCTCATAAGTTGGACCGGGCATACGTGGCCCTTTCATCCACTTGCTGCCAGCTAGTCAGAATTATAGTGAGCCTGGACCGGGCATACGTGGCCCCTTCATCCAGCTACATCTAGAGTCGTCCAAAACTATCGCGTAGACCGGGCATACGAGGCCCTTTCATCTAGCAACAACTAAAGTAATACTGTCGCGTAGACCGGGCACACGAGGCCCTTTCATCTAGCAACAACTACAGGCAAACTCTTGCGTAGACCGGGCATACGAGGCCCTTTCATCTAGCAACAATTACAGTCAAAACTGTCGAGTAGACCGGGCATACGAGGCCCCTTCATCTAGCAACCAAAGTGTGGCCCGGGCATACTAGGCCCTTCCAACCAGTTCGTACTAAAACGTAGCGTGGCTGGGGCGTACAGGGCCCACCTGACCAGCTACTAGGAAATGAGGCTAGAGTGGGAAAGCTAGCCAACAAATATGTCGTTAGGTAATATGAGCTACGAGTTTCACTTACTTCTATGTACTTCAGCTTCGTAAGTGCCTACATGAACCTCATTATCGGAAGCTGAAGAAATGTCAGAAGAGCCGGTCAGCGTGTGTTCACTAGAGATTGATACCGTTTCGCTATCCGATAAATCTACTTGACCAGTTTCATTTTCATCAACCGCCGTCTCGGCCTCGCTATCTTCGTCGTCGTTAACTAATGCTGAGGCAATATCTACAAGACCTTCAAAGGCCCGTGGAACTGCGCGCAAATTATCGTGCGAATACTTGTAGGTGCGGTTGGACCTATTAATGCTCTTTAGTTCATACCGGTCATTGTCCAATACCCTGACTATTACAAATGGACCTTTAAATTTTCTCGCTAGTTTGGTTTGGTTCCGTTCACTACCCTTAATGAAAACGTAATCTCCCTGGGAGAAGGGTCGCACTGTTGCTTTACCCTGGTTAAATTTCTCTACTTGCGCTTCTGCTGCCCTAACAATATTATTGGATGATGTTTCTCTTATTGCATCCAGATTAGCCCGAACTGAAGAATCTGAATTCGGAGAGATTTGAGAAAGCCCTAAAGATTGTGCGCGTATGCCAAACATTAATTCAGTAGGAGTGAATCCCGTTACTCTAGACTTAGTGCTATTCAAAGCTAGCTGAACCTCATCCAATTCATCTCGCCAGATTTTATTTACGTCATTCTCGATAATTGTTAAAAGACCCTTAAGTGTTCGCATGACCCTTTCGACCTGGCCGTTGGCCCTGGAGGATCCAGTAGCGATTAGATGAAGTTCGATATTATGTTCACTACAGAACTGTTTAAACTCCGAGCTTTTGTAACACCTACCCTGGTCTGCTATTATTCTTTTTGGGGCACCAAATAGGGAAACGGCTCTCCTTAGAGCTTTAACTGCACACGCCGCATCTAGGGATTGGGTGTACTCCAGAAGGACGTATTTCGTGAAAGCGTCAATGATGACGGAAGCGTACTCTTTCCTATCACTTTTTCCGCTCAATTTGCCCGTGATGTCAATGTGAATGGTGTGCCAAGGCACGCTGACTTTGGGAATTGGGTGCAATCTAACTTGCTGGGCTCCTGAGGGGCCCTTAGACGCTTTACAGACAATACATGAATCAACAAACTTGCGCACACTTTTTGACATCTGAGGGAACCAGTACTTTTAGTAAATTTTGTCCAAGGTCTTATCAGGACCCAGGTGTTTGATTTCGCTGTGAACGTGATTAATAAGTGTCCAAATCAGGGACCGCGGTACTATTGGTAACCAACAACTTGATTTGTTTCTCTCAACTTTACGGTAGAGAACACCGTCTCGGACATCATAAGTGTGCGCAACTGAGTCAGGTAACTCATTATTTTCATGCTGCCTAACGAGGTCTTGGATCTCGGGATCTCGTAGCTGTTCGACTTGCAACCAGCTGTCATGGAGCTCTACAAAATTCACACATTTACGAGCGTGGGCTGGCGAAGCCGAGTCATCAATCTTGGTGTAAGGGGCGGGGGTGGTAGATGGGTTCCTTGATAGAAAGTCGGCATGTCCCATGTTTCGACCCTCTTTGTAGATTATATCGAAATCGTACGCCTGCAGGAATGCCCACCACCGATGCACACGAGGTGACAGGTCTGTCTTGGCCTTGGAGGCTTTTAAGGAGTTGCAGTCAGTATACACGGTAAAATGTTGCCCATAGAGATAGTGGCGAAAGTTTTCAACAGCACGGACCACTGCCAGGGTTTCCAACTCGTATGAGTGGTATCTTGATTCAACTTCTGTGGTACGGCGGCTAAAGTAAGCCACGACATGTGGTAAGTTATTTTCCTTTTGAATCAAGATAGCACCATACCCCTCAGAACTGGCGTCGGTGTGTAACTCGACTGGGATGTCTGGGTTAAAAATCGTCAGAACAGGTTTGGAGGTAAGAATCTCTAAAATCTTTTTATGAGCTTCAGCATGCTTTGACGACCACGTAATGGGTCCTTTTAATTTGGTAAGAGGGTATAAGGGACCCGCGAGACTGGAAAAGTTGGGAATGAAGCGGCGAAAGTACGAAGCTAATCCCAAGAACTGTCTTACTTGGGTAGCCGTAGCTGGGATAGGCGCTTCGACTAAAGCCTGGATTTTACCAGGGTTAGGTCTTACTTCGCCGGAACGTATGACACACCCTAGGTAGCTGACTTCCGTTTTCATAAATTTACATTTAGCAATATTAAAGGAAAAGCCTGCCTCAACCAGAGTTTTTAGTACCTGTTTTCCCGGGAGAAATGCATTACGCAGACCCTGCCGCCGGGGGGCGACAGGGTACTGTGGGACTCACCCTCCGGGCCGCTTCTTCTAACAAGAAGCGGCCTGAGGGCATACCCACTAAAACTCCCGGGGCTCAACCACCCGTGGGTATAGAATGGGGTCACGGGAACTGCACTAGGCTATTCCCCGCAACCCCACTCCCCCACAGGCCCCTACACGGGGTGTGCGGCCACGCCCCTCCTCAGACTAGGAGGAGGGGGGTTGGGGACAGCCGGAAGAGCTGAGCCGTCCCCAACGAGCGGTGGAGGTGCCAATGGCAGTGCCGGCACAGGGACCCCCGTCCCTGTTGCCGGCTGGCCACCTCCACGGAGAGGACGAAGAGTTCTCCGCCGAACTCGTCCTCTCCTTGCTCGAAGCGGGCCTGCGAGGGGGTTAGACTCGCGCTCCCGCTCCGCCGCCTCCTTCTGCGCCACCACTTCCTCACAGAAGTGGGCGAAGGCCGACCATGCACTCTCCCTATCCAGCATAGCTACAACTATGCTGGACAACGAGAGGTCATGTCCGACCTCCGCGACCAGCGCGGACCGCTGTTGGTCGAAGGACGGGCACACGACCAAAGTGTGGTGCGCCGAGTCCTCCGCAGCGCCGCACTGGTGGCACATAGGAGTGTCCTCCCGTTGAATTCGGTGCAGGTAGTTACCGAAGCAACCATGCCCGGTAAGTACCTGCACCGTCCGGAAGGACAGAAACCCGTGGGGGCGCTCGAGCCACCGGTCCAAGACCGGGGCGAGCGCCGCGAGCGTGGGACGGCCGTACCTCTCCACTTGGAGAGAGGCCGTCCATGCATCCGTCATTTGCTGGCGATCCTCTTTTCTTCTCGCCTCCCTTTCTCGGGGGCAGAAGGGATCGCCAGCCGCTCGCTTGGTCGCCGTCCACTCGTAGACGGCGGCCAGCACTCCAGCCTCCAACTCCCATGGTGGGGTGGAGGCGAGTGCGCAGGCCGCGGAGAAGCCTACCGTTCGGTAGGCTCTCGCGACCCGCTGGGCAATGGCCCTTTGCGGCCTCCTTAGGAGGGCCGCATTGCCCCTCCTGCTCAGGGCCTCCGCCCAAATCGGGGCCCCGTAGAGGGCCATGGAGCGGAGGATGCCGGCATATAGCCGCCGACACCTCTCTCCAGGCCCTCCCAGATTTGGCAGCAGCCACGAAAGGTGGTCTGCCGCCTTTAGGACCCGCGCTGACACCCCCCTAAAGTGGGGGCCAAAGTGCCAGCGCGGATCCAGTGTGAGGCCGAGATATTTCATCTCGGCCCCCACCGGGATGTCCACCCCCCCGACGCGGATGGCTGCGCCGGGGGGTGGTCGGCTCTCCCGAGGCCCGGGAAAGTAAAGGGCCTCGGTTTTGGCCAGGGCTACATTTAGCCCCAGCCGGCCGATACGGCCGACGACTAAATCGCCGCCGACCGATGCGAGGCGCGCTGCATCCCGGAAGGACTTCCCCCGGGCGGTGACTAGGGTGTCATCTGCATAACAGATGACACCCATGCCCGGGAGAAGCGCGCCTCGCAACACCCAGTCGTACCCGATGTTCCAGAGCAGGGGCCCCAAAACGGACCCCTGTGGAACACCGGATACGACTTGACGCCGCTGGACAGAACCAGCGGCGTCAACAAACGCCACGGACCGGTCGGCGAGATAGTCGCCGACCAGCCCTATCAGGTATGGAGGCACCCGGAAATACCGGAGTGCCTCCATAATAACTGCATGGGGGAGGGAGTTGAAGGCATTCTTGATGTCTAACGAGACTGCCAACAACCCCTCCCCCCTGCTCGACGCTCCCTCGCAGAGGGAGCGGAGCCGGGACAGGGCGTCGATCGTGGATCGACCGGCCCTGAACCCGTACTGGGCCTCACTGAGGTTAGGCCCAGTTTCCTCGAGGTGCTGGACGAGGCGGGAAGCGATGATCTTCTCGAAGATCTTCCCCACCTCGTCCAGCAGCACGATCGGCCTATAGGCCGACGGGTCGTCGGCCGGCCGACCTTCTTTACGAAGGAGGACCAGCAGGCCCTCCTTCCAGATCCGGGGGAACCTCTCTGACCGGAGGCACCGGTCAAAGAGGCCCCGGATCCTCTCCTCCATCTGCCCGAGGCAGATGGAGAGGATGCGGGCCGGGACTCCATCCGGCCCGGGGGCGGTCTTCTTCCCCCGCAGTCGGAGCTCGACCATTCCGAGCTCCGTCGTCGTGACCTGCGGGGGGGCCTCCACCAACTGGTATAGTCCATATGGTGGAGGCATCGGGGGGGGGACAAACGAGCGGTCGCAGGGGGGAAACAACCCCTGCACCACCCGCCCCAAGAGCCCCGGCTCCAGGGTCTCGGTGACGGGGCGGCCAATGGGGCGCAGCTTTTGCCGCGCCGCCTTGTACGGCCGCCCCCACGGATCGTCGTCGAGACTCTGGAGCATCTCCTCGCGGGCGCGATCCTTGGCCTCGCCGATCGCGCCCTTGAGTGCGCGCCTCCTGTCCCGAAAGACTTCGTAGAGGCGCGCCTCCTCCTCCTGGTCCCGCCGCCGCCGCCGCCGGCTCCGGGTGTAGGCCCTCCGGGCGGAGACACACTCCGCACGGAGGGCGTCGAGCTCGGCCGACCACCAGTACACGGCGTGTCTGGGGTCGGGGCGGCGTGACCGAGGCATGCTAAAATCGCATACCTCGGTCATGGACTGGCGAAGGCCCTCCGCAGCCGGATCGGCGTCGTCGTCCAGGACCGGGGAAATCCAGTCCTGGACTAGGGCCGCTTCGCGGGCCAGGCCTTTGTCCAGGCGGGACAGTGCCCACCTGGGGAACGGCGATCTCGGCGGCGGCGGGGGCGGGAGGGTGGACGTCCCGCGGACCACAAATCTAATATATCTGTGGTCCGACAGGGACTCTGTCAGGTCCACCCTCCAGTCGGCGACCCGGTCGGCCAGGGCGGCGGTGGCGAAGGTGACATCCACCACCGACCCCCCGTGCTGCCGAACGCAGGTGTGGACCGACCCCCGATTTGCGAGGGCCAACCCACACCCGACGGCCCATAGTTGGACCGCCTGTCCGCGCAAGTCGGAGCGGGGATTGCCCCACGCAACCGACTTGGCGTTTAGGTCGCCAGCCAGTATGACCGGCCGCGGTGCCAGTCGGCCCAAAACCGCGGTCAGGGAGTTGAGGAAGTCCTCAAACTCCCTGGAGGGGCGAGTAGGGGAAAAATATGTCGCCACCACAGCATAGGGGCCAGCCATGGCGACGACATACCCCGACCCCCTCTCCACCAGAGAGAGGGGGAAAAAACGGTGAGCCCTGACGGGCGAAGACCGCGGCGAGCCCGTCAGAGCTCGCCAACCAGTTGGCGGAGACGTAATACGGCTCCGCCACCACGCCTACGTCCACCTGCCACTCAGCCATGACTTGGGTGACCATGTCCTGAGCTGAGCGGCAGTGGTTGGCGTTTATTTGGAGGAATGATGTCGGGACTGAGTCCATCATTCCTCCATCGCCGCCCCCTCCTCTCGCGCCGCCGGAACGGGCCCATCGGCGGGCGCGGGTGTCGCCGCCGCCGGACGCACCGACGGCAATTTACCTTTCTTTGGGGGAGGTTTACACTTTCCTCCCCCCATGCGGTGCCCCGCCGGCCGGCCGCTCTCGGCACAAACGGCGCAGTGGGGCTCCGCCGTGCAGCCAGCGGCTATGTGTCCCGGCTTGCTACACCGGACGCAAAGGTGCTCCTTAGGGGCAGCAGCGGGACAGA
Source organism: Marasmia exigua (assembly GCA_019059595.1). NCBI lineage: Eukaryota > Metazoa > Arthropoda > Insecta > Lepidoptera > Crambidae > Marasmia > Marasmia exigua. Next base: position 229,416 of record JADPWL010003101.1, read on the forward strand.
GGGGCCTGGTGTGGCCGGTGCCCAGGCACCGGAAGCACCGGAGCGGCCCCTGCTCGATCTCGCGAACCGACGCCGACGTCCATCCGACAAGGACGCGCCCGGTCCGCAGGACCGCTCTCGCCGCCACGGTGGGGACCTGGACTCTGACTGATCCCAGGCCCCTTCGGCCGGTGACGAGTTTCCCGGCCTTCACCTCGCTGGCCGGGCACCCACCGGCGGCCGCGATCTTGGCGGCCACTTCCTCGCTGGTGACGGACTCGTCGAGCTCCGTCACCAGGAGAGAGGTGGTGCGGATGGGTTGCGCCACCCTGGCGACATCCGACACCACCTCCCTCAACTTGGCCGCAAAGGAGTTGGCTTGCTCCTTCTTGGCGGCTGGGAAGGAGAAAAGCCTTCCCCCCGCAGCTGTCACGCGGCATCTCGAGCCCTGCGCCGCCTCGTCTCCGAGAGTCTCACGAGCCCGCTTGAGTACGGACTCGTAAGACTCTCCCCTGGAAGTCGCCTCCTCCGTCAGTGTGACGACGACGGCGCTCCCGTTGCGGACTCTCCGCCTTTTATTTGGCGCCGATGGTGCCGCTTTGGCTGCCTGTGCCGAGGGGGTTGCAGAAGACCCAGTTTTCTCGGCGACGGAGGGGGGGGATGTGGCCGGCACAGAAGCCGTCTTCTTCCTCCTCTGCCTCTTCCCCTTGGTGGTCCCAAGAGGCGAGGGGACGGCTGCCGCTGCCTGCTTCGCGGCCTTCTTGGCCGCCTGCCTCGTCTTCTTTGACGTGACCTCCCTCCATCCCGAGTTGGCTGGGGTGGTGGATGGGAGGAGCACGTCAGTCTCCGGAGGCGGGGGGGGCACCGCGGGTTGTGCCGGCTCCGGCGCCCTCGAGGTGGAAGGCACCGGCTCAGGGGCGGCTGCAGGGGCAGGGGTCCTCGTGCGTTTCCCTGCCCCCTTCCCCTTGCTGGATGGAGGGGGGGGAGGAGGGGGAGGCATTGCATCCCTCGGCGGGGGGGCGGGTATGGCCACTCTCCTCTTGTCCGCCGCAAGTGGCGGACGGACCCGTTCCTCCGGCAATAGCCGGTTGCTGATGCCATCCAGGCACGCGCGCACAAAATTGCGCTCCTGGATGGCATGCTCGCGGAGCCTCTCCTCTACCAGCTCCCCGATCCTGGCCACCAGGTCATCCTCGGGGAGAGAGGGAGCGGAGGATCGCGACACTCCCTGGTCGGTGACGGGAGGGGGAGACACTCCGCTCTGTTTTATGAGCCGAAGCTCCTCCCGCACGGCGGCCAACTCCTTACTGAGGCGACTAACAGTCGCCTGCAGCACCGCCGCCTCCTCACTGGATGATCTCTTGGCCATCTCCTCGGTGATGGCCAAGAATGAGCAGCTCCTGCTCTTTAGGGCCTTAACAAGGGTACCCTTGAGATGGCCGCTCTTCGTCGCGATGTGGGCGATGTGCTCCGCATCCTCCATCGCCTGCTGCTTCAGATCGGCTACGGGCATGTCCGAGTAGTCGAGGAAACTCGACACCCCGTAGCCAACCTTTGCGCGATTTTGTCGCGCTTTCTCCTCCATCGCCTCGATGTGGGCGATGAGGTCGGCCTCGTCGTCCGCCTTCTTGGCGGCCGCCAGACGGGCTCTTGCCGCCTTTATCTCCTTTGCGGCGCCCGTTGCAGTTGGGCGTCCGCGGCCACGCTTCGACCCAGCGGACCTACCGGAGGCGGAGGCGATTGACGTTGACCTCCCACTGGAGTCCGAGTGCGACCCGGACTCCGCAGCGCGTTTGCGCGAATTGCGCAGGAATTGCTCTCGACCTGACTCGGACTCCGACACCTCAGTGAGGGTATCGTCGTCCGACAGGTCGAGCTCTCCCGAAACGAAGAATTTGCTCCCCGAGGCGGCGAAGCCCGGGAGAGCACAGCGAGACCCCGAGCGGGGGCTCGCGAGTAGGTGTTTTTTGGGCATTTCACTTCACTTGATTTTTTTCGAAATCGCTCTCTGCGTTCGCTCAGTCGCAAAAAATCAAGTTAAGTGAAATTGCCCAAAAAACAGATAGATAAGTGTTAATTTAAAATGCGGTTACGTTAGATCTTAAGGTCATTCTATTGTGACTAATACACCGCTGCAGACACGTTATAAACAATATAATGAAGTTGGTCAAACAAAAAGAATCGCTTAAATTAGAATGCATCTGTCCTGCGTCATCTAAAGAGCCAAAACGACACGGAAATTTGTTACCTAATACAATACGTTGTATTGTTTGTGGTCCGTCTAATAGTGGAAAAACCAATTTAGTGATAAGTTTATTATTACATAAAAATGGTCCAAGATTTCGTAACCTATATGTGTATTCAAAATCTTTGTATCAGCCTAAATATTTATATCTTGAGAAGGTTTTTGACATGGTTCCTGGAACATCATTTAATAAATACAATCATAATGGTGAAATATTGAGTCCACATGATGCTTTACCTGATTCGATCATCATTTTCGACGACGTTGCTTGTGAGAATCAAAACAACATTAGAGATTATTTCGCCATGGGACGCCATAAAAATATAGATTGCTTCTATATCAATCAAACTTATACAAAAGTTCCAAAACAACTTGTCAGAGACAATTCAAACCTCGTGGTTCTATTTAAGCAAGATGATGTTAACTTGAAGCACGTATATGAGGAGCATGTTGGTGCTGATATGTCATGGTCTCAATTTCGTGAGATGTGCTCTTCTGTTTGGAATAAACCCTTTAGCTATCTTGTTATTAATAAGGATTGTGACAAAAATAACGGATGCTACCGATTTAAGTTCGATACATTCATAGTAATAGATGAACATACATAAAGACCGCTGTGTTATTTTTTAATCACTCGTACTCACGATTTAGACCTGAGCGGAATACTTTGAAATGGAGAAAAATCTTAAAGAACAAATTGTAAAATCAGCAGCAGCTGTTAAAAGAAAAGTTGCGATGATAAAAGATGTTGAAAATACTAATAATAAAACATTAGAAACAATATTGAAACCTATTGTTGATCCACTTACATTATTAACAGATAAAAAAAAAACTCTCAACTTAACAAAGATGAGCACTTTGAACCAGTGATGAAAAAGTTTAAAAATGATAATAATCAATCATTTGAAGACGAGAACCAGTCATTATTTGTCTCTGATGAAGATTACAATGAATCTATTAGTGAAGAAGATGAAGACGATGAACAAGAACAATACAACGATTACAACAAAACCCTTGTTGTATCACCGTCTGAAGACCACAACGTAAGCGTGGGATCATTCAAATCTGTACAGTCATCGCCAAGTCTTAAGAATCAATCACTGTCATGGTCAACATCGTCTGAAGTAATGAAAGATGTTCCGTTTGGAATCAGAAATGAGCGGGGTAAACTGTTACTAGGCAAAACCCGTGTTCATGACGACGGCGTTATTCTTAAAATAGGAGCACTTACTGTTAAAAAAACGAATGGCTTGAATGAACTTCTTTTCAAAAAGAAACCAAATTTAGATGCTGTAACATATGATGATTTACAGAATTACAAGTTACTTCTTATAGAAACCAATGCTCATCGACGTAATTGTGAACCATCCAAACCTATAAACAGCAACAAAGGATTTAAATATATGAATGTAATTAAACCTTTGTTCAAATTCTCTCGAAATCCAACTACAAGTGTAGAAAGTATTCCTCAAGGTAAAGGTATTTCTCTTTTAAAGACAGTAAAATCAAACACTGATTTAGTTTACTGGGATGATCCAAACGAGTTAGTCGAACGATTACAGTTACTACTTGCATCTTGGGAAGCGGGTAACACTGGTGTAAATAATGAAATAATTGCTATTTTTTCGGAACTGCATGAAGCTGGTATCATAGATGTGGAACATATAAAGAAAAAACCAGGAAAATTGGGCAGTATTCTTTCCGTAGTCAACCCATCAAGACAGCAATGAATATAGACAAGTTCGGACATCATGTTCATAAGCGTTTACGATTGACAGAATACATTGAAAACTTCAATGAAACATTGGTGAAATCAGATACCGGACACTACGATTTAAAATCTTCTAAATTAAAAGGGCTATCATATCCAATCGAAGACGATGAAGCAGTAAACAAAGCTTATTTAGACAAAACCATTCAAGAATTACGAAATGAAATTGAAAAAGTGAAGCTCGAAGTAAAATTTCATTTGAAGAACTTGGAAACCGTTACAACAGAACATTTGAATAAATCATTTTACTCAAAGTCGGAAATAGACAATTTAATTCATGTAAAAATAAACAAAAATGAGCAAAAAGGCCATAATTGATGAACTTCACAAAGCAGTCAGAAGAAATTTTCCGCGTAGACGCACATTTATAAAAGGAATTGATGATCTCTGGCAAGCCGACCTCATAGATTTACAAAAATTTTCACATTTTAATAAAGGACACAACTACATATTAGTGGTGATAGATACTTTGTCAAAGTATGTATGGACAAGTCCCTTAAAATCTAAAAAAAAAAAATGTGTTGCTAACGCAATGCAGCAGATATTTAAAAATTCATCTAGAAAACCTAAACATTTACAAACAGATTTAGGCAAAGAGTTTTATAATGATATTTTCGATTAACTGCTAAAAAAATATAATGTTAACCATTATTCTACTTACTCCATCAAAAAAGCTTCGATTGTAGAGCGAGTCATACGTACTCTAAAATCACACATCTTTAAACTTTTTAGTTTATACGGTTCCTATCGATGGCTGGGTAAATTACTAAATACTGTGATAGATAACTATAATAGCACTACTCATCGCATAACTAAATTTAAGCCCAATGACGTTAATAATACAAATGAAATGGTTGTATTGCGTAATATTAGCAAAGCGTATAGGAATCGAAAACACTTAAAACCTAAGTTTCTAGTAGGTAATCATGTACGTATTAGTAAATTTAAAGGAGACTTTTACAAAGGTTATACTCCCAACTGGTCTACTGAAATATTTACAGTAACAAAGGTGAATAATACAAATCCACCAACTTATCTTCTGGAAGATAAGAATAAACAGGTTATATTAGGGGCTTTTTATGAGTATGAATTACAAAAAACTAAATACCCAGATATTTACCTCATCGAAAAGATTATTAGAAGAAAGGGAGATAAATATTTTGTGAAATGGTTAGGTCTCAGCAATGAAGAGAACAGTTGGATAAACAAAAACGAGATAGTTTTGTAATATGAGATATTTTTGCAATATAAGTTTACTTTTAGACCAAATCTATTCATTCTAAACATATCAATGAAGGAGGGAAGTGGTATTATAGACAACGTAATAAACTATTTACCGTTCGAGCTACATTTACCTGGTTATCAATATTGTGGCCCCGGAACAAAGCTACAGAAACGTTTAAAAAGAGGTGATAGAGGTATAAATAAATTGGATAAGGCTTGTATGTTCCACGACATTGCTTACAACGATAACGATTCAAACGTTCGACGTGAGGCTGATATGAAACTTTTAAATATGGCTAAGAAACGATTAAACGCTAAAGATGCGAAAAAGGGTGAAAAGGTGGCATCGTGGATAGTAAAAAATGCTATGAAAGCAAAACTAAAGACAGGTGCCGGTACTCGCTCATTTATGGCAGCTGTGAAAAAAATTAAATCTCAAATGAAAAAGTTGAAATCAAAAGGCAGTTCCACAGCAATTAAATGCGCTTACGCCGCAGCCAAAAAAATATTTAAGAATAAAAAAGGCACTCGCTTGCCGCGCTGTATTCCTCTACCAAAATGTGGTGGACTGCTACCTTTAATCCCGATCTTTGCGGGGTTATCGGCTTTGGGTTCCTTGGCAGGAGGAGCAGCCGGTATAGCAAAAGCAGTGAACTGACTCTAAGGCAGCTCAGAAAAGTCTTCAAGAGTCTGAACGTCATAACAGGATGATGGAAGCGGTTGCGGTTGGCAAAGGATTGTACATCAAACCTCATAAAAAAGGCGCAGGGTTATATTTGAACCCTTCAAAAAACTAGTTAAACGGCTGCCTAGACGTGCACTAACAGATTTAGATATATTAGAGCATGCTGCTGATATACCATATTTCCGCGGAGTATTTATGAGAAATACACTTCCATTAAAACCTCGAAAAATGGAATGTGCAGTACTAAACTTGGATAGCTCTGCTAATCCGGGGACACACTGGGTAGCCTACGTCAAACAAAATGATTACTGTGAATACTTTGATAGTTTTGGCGACTTAAAACCTCCATTAGAATTAATAAATTATTTAAAAAACATGACTATTAGTTATAATTTTGCACGGTATCAAAAGTTCGGTACTATGAATTGTGGTCATCTCTGTTTACATTTTTTAAAAAAATATTGGAAAAATCATTTAAATAAAGGACAAAGTAAATAATCTTTATCAGTATAATAATGTCTTTCACTGTGTCTATAACTGACAGAGACGCTTTTTCAATAACAAATTACTCTCCTACATTAGAATTAAGTGGAGAGTATGAGTGCGGTCTTCTGTATTTTTCTACATTCAACTCTATTCCTAATATAGATGAAAGAAACAATAAATTTTATTACGGTAATAATGGAGTAATAGAAATACCCGAAGGATCGTATGAATTACAAGATATTTGTGATTATCTTCAGTGCAACATCAAAAATGCTACATTGAAGTTAACTGCCAATAACAATACTTTAAAAACGTGTATTTTCTGTTCAGAAGATGTTGACTTTGATAAAACAGATTCGATTGGCAGGATTTTGGGTTTTGGTCTTGAAACGGTAAAAGCTAATATAAAAACCGAGTCTCCGTATCCTGTCAACATTCTACCAACGACAATAGTACGCATCGAATGTGATGTTGTAAGCGGATCGTTTGTGAATGGAAAAGCAAGTCATATAATTTATGAATTTGTGCCAAACGTACCACCTGGTTATCGAATTATTGAAATACCTAAGAACTTAATCTACTTTCCTGTCAATCAAAGTTCAATAACCGCTATCAGTATAAGATTGTTAGACGGAGAAAATAAACAAATTAACCTACGCGGTGAAGAGGTACAGCTGTATTTACACTTTAGAAGAAAATGTTAAATTTCAATAAAAACCTAGCGGTCTCTCGAAATCAAACCAGTTCCAAGAGGACATCGCATAAAAGAGCACCACTTTATACGAAAAAGAAGCTGACCAAACAAAATAAGACATTTTTGAAAATACTTGGATTGATAAAATGAACATTTTAAATATTGCACAATCTCCGTCACATGACAACAGCATTGAAAGTTTTGAATTTCATTCCTACAAGCCATATGTAACAAGTTTCAACAAGAATGATGAAATACGAATACCCATTAATCAACAAGATTTATACGTATTACCTGCGCTCAGCAGTTTGTATATCGAAGGCAGAGCCGATGTGTATAAACATAACAGTACTACAAAAGAAAAGGAAAGAGTATCAAATGTACATTTTGTCAACAATTTCGCTTTATTTTTATTTCAAGACATTCGTTATGAAATAAACGGTATTGAAATAGATAGAATCAAAAATGCGGGTATTACAACCACAATAAAATCGTATCTATCGTTAAATGATAGCGAGTCTAAATGTGCCAATGTTTGGGGTTGGTCCCCTCATGGTATATCCAATACTAATAATGGTGTATTTTCAGCCTCTATTCCATTAAATAAAGTATTAGGTTTCGCAGAAGATTATGAAAAAATCATTATAAATTGTAAACATGAATTAGTTCTTTTAAGAAGTAACACAAATCTTAACGCTTTGAAGTTAAGTGCTGGTGAAGTTGTTCAGGATATAATAATAAATAAAATAGTTTGGCGAGTCCCACATGTCAAAGTATCAGACCGCGAAAGAATTAATTTGCTAAAACATTTAGAAAGAGACCGAGCGATAACAGTTGCGTTTCGTAATTGGGACTTGTACGAATATCCATTGTTACCCAAAACCCGGAAACATACTTGGTCTATTAAAACTTCATCACAGATTGAAAAACCTCGAATGGTTGTGATTGCTTTACAAACAAATCGCAAACATAATGCCTCCATGTCAATGGCGGAATTCGATCATTGCTCTGTACGTGACGTTAGGGTTTTTCTAAATTCAACCTACTATCCATACGAAAGCCTAAATATCAGTTTCTCTGAAAACAAATATTCATTAATATACGAACAATATGCAAGATTTCAACAGTCTTATTACGGACGCCGAGCTGAACCGTTGCTGAGTTTTAAAGAATTTAAGGAGTTCGGCTGTCTTCTGCTCATCGATTGTTCCAGATCACAGGACAATTTAAAAAATTCTGTCGTCGATGTTCGTGTTGAAATAGACGCTGAAGCGGAGATACCCGATCAAACTTCTGCTTATTGTTTGATACTTAACGATTGCTTATTTGAATACAAGCCTTTAAGTAATATTGTGAAGAAATTATCATGAATAGCAAAACGGTTATTGTGGATCTGCAAGGCTTTAAAAATGAAAAAAATGATTTCATATTAAAAGAATTAGCAATTAGCACAAAAGAATATACTCAAACATTTTTAATAAAGCCTCCCTGTCCATTCTCGGCACTGACTATCGAGGAAAAGAAACGCGTACGGTGGATAGAAAGAAACAGAGGACTCCGATGGAGCGAAGGATACATTGACTATAGGGAATTTAAAAGGATTATAAAACCCTATTTTGATAAATGTAAAATCATAGTAAAAGGAGAAGAAAAAGTAAAATGGGTACGAGAAATATGTGATCATGAAAATGTGTTAGATATAAGCTCTAGGGATATACCTAATTTAGACACTTTAAGTAAATTATATTGTCAAGACGTTTTAATGTATAATTGTTTTTACCATAGCAACTACTGCGCTTTAAGAAATGTAATTTGTGTAAGAAAATGGATTATAGAAAATAAATTATCAACGTCTGTTTTCTAATAAAATGTTTTTAAAAAGAATAATGTATTTTTTATTAAATGCCCAATTATCACCTACTCAAATAATTGATGACTAAAGGAAATGAAACTCATAACTACATCATAGTTATTTATTAAATTACGATAAAAACATGCAGTCAAAAAGCGGTATACAAATAATGTAAATAAGGAATTCCAATGATCTAGGTTAAGTTTTATAAATGCCACAGTAACTATGCAAAAACAAACAGTAAAGTATGAAGGAGTCAACATTGTTTATTCATTAATTACCAAATCACATAAGGTAACTTAAACTGCTAATAATAAAAACCATCTTAACAAAATGGAAATAATAAATAAATAGGACCAATTCGACAATTATAATCTGCTCCAACTACGCACATGAATACCTCATCCAGTCACGCGCATGCCTACATCGATGTATTTGCTGTAAAGTTTCTTATTTCATTTACGCTTACACTGCCATACGGGCTGACAACAAATATTCTACAGATATCACCTAGATACTACCTAAATATCAGTATCATAATAATTGCAGATATTTTAAAGTAATGTAATACTTTGATGTACTTATGCACGTCAAAATTGTATTGTATCTGTACGGTTTTTCAGTAAGTGAATTTGTTATTCTTATGAGTTATAAATGACTTTAACCATTAAAGGATAGGGTAAGCACATTAGCGCCGTCATTTGTTTTAAAATTCTAGCTATTAAACCGGATCAATTTTTAACAATTTCGAACCTCCGGCTCCTCGGAATATCCATTATACCAACTAACAATTATTCAATAAATTAAAAGTAGGTATGTGTTTTTCATCAGGCTGGAGGTTCTGTTTATTAGCTAACAATTTATATAATTTGTAGCACTAGTGGGCCATACCCATCGCCTTAAATTAATAATTATTAGATAAGTACATTGCATTACAGTTAATTTTGATTTAAATGTCTCTCTATAGACGTATCCGTGACAAGATATCCCACGCATAAAGTCTATTTGAGAAGTTTAATTTTAAGAAAAGTATAGATTGTAGCCTTAAAAACTAAGGCTATATCCACACAATTTCTTTGAAATTGTGTTCACCACCCCCTCCGTCTGATCCAATATCGGGTCTATAGGATCCGTCACCACATACTGGGCGGAGAGAAGGACGTCCTCGGACTCATCGTCCCAACCATCCTTCTCACAATCCACAATTTCAATCCGGATAATACGTCGGGCTCGAGAGCCCGACGTACTTTTCCTTATAAATGACACCGATGTTGGATCAGGGTGGGGACGGTGCTTGACACAAGATGTCCGCACTGGATTTACACGCTTTGCAGAACGGCGAGCGCGAGCCTTTATTATCTTCCTCTGCAGAGGCGCCTCTCCTAACTCCTCCGACCAAGGTGGGAATATTTGGGACCATCCTTCTAAGGGGTCCTGCGCATCCTGCAGAGGCGAAGGTGGGTACTGCTCGCCATCGCGTGTAGCTTTGGTAGTGTTCTGAAAAAAGAAAACAATAAGTTACCTCGTAATAAATGAATAAATGGACTGCACTCTCCAGACAAATAATGTATTCGTATTAAAATAACTTACCATGTTTTAAGATGATAATGTTATTAGATGGGTTGTTAACTTATTGCTGCGTGTCTCCAAAGCAAGTATCATTCTCATGCGCTTTAATGAAATATATACCACAAGTATTTGTACGTGTGAGTTTGTAAGTGAGTGGAATTAAAAGCTGACACAGTGCATTTTTTCTTCATGTGTACACGTAGGTCTGTGTGTGTTCATCAGAATACACGTGTCCAATAAAATAAACAAGTTCAGACATGATTTTGTGCTAAAACTGTATGTAAAATATGTTGTAGGTACATTCAGCTACACATCAGGTAACCACAATCTGTTAAATTTTCTTGATCGATATTGAACCAAACAGGTTTGACGTAAAGATGAGAATAGATTGAAGAAATTTAGAGATTTGTGTACATTGATGTGTACCTGTACTTTCTCTCTGTAATCTTGATAAAATCAGATCATATTAGAATGAAACAACGTTTTATATTTACGACATTAGGTATATTCATTTAAATAATAATTAATGTTATTAACATTTCAACATTTTGTCTTAAGTAGTCGAGTGCACAACTCTTTAAATTAGGTTTTCTATGTTATCATTTTAACAAAAACAAATTTTAAAAATGGCCACCTTATGACCTCATAAAAAAGTTAAATGTTTTATTTATCATCTTCAGTAAGAACACAAAATAAACAAAGTTATAGCTATATAAAACAAAGATACGATACGTACCTATTCACATAATATCTATCCCTACCCGGTATTTAAACGTAAGCGACACAATAATTAAAATAGAGTTTGCATAAAAAGGCGCTTACAATAAAAAAGTAGGAAAGGTTCGATATCTACTATCATGGTTGCCACTCAAATCTACAGTTTAACCTTAGTTTATGTCCCTAGATTACAGAAATTAATCTAATTTATTTTTTACATTATACATACTACGCTATTATCATAGAAAACACTGTGAAAACATACCAACATTTCTAAAAATAATATAAATCTTAAAAAATGCTATTCCGATGACCCCATGATAAGGTTGAAATTTTATTTTTTAATATGACGCGTTTGTCGTCATTAGACGACAAAGCTACTTTTTCCTGTTCTTGGGTAAATATTTCATGTTTAAGAGATTTAAATATAATATTTTTTTTTCGTAAAAAAATATTTTTATTTAATACCTTAAAGTAATCTTTAAAATGAACATTTTTCAAGACCGGTTTTTGTACCCCTTTTGCTTTTTTATATTCCTCTTTTTCTGTTTTAATGCTATACAACTTCGACCTTAGACCTACAAACTCAGATATTAAATTCCCGCCTAGTTCGTCCTTAAAAAGACCTGGCACTTTTTTATTTAAGCCTGGAATGTTGTAACTGTTATTTAAGGGGTAATTGCTGGTATCGAAATAAGGAAGGAAATGTATCTTTAAATCATTATAAAAATCTTTACTTTCGATTGAATAAAGAAAACTGTCAGTATCCGTATAGCAAAGTTTCAACTTTTCATTATAAAAAGGTTTCATAATAGAATAATGAAAATCAAACATATGACTTTTAGATATTTCCAAAACGGAAAAACCAATATATATAGGTTTATCCAAAGTTATTGTTTCAGGTTTCATTTGAACAGCTACAAAGTTTTCTGTAAAAATAGTAACACTGTGAAAATTAGGTCTAGATATCAATCGCTCAGCACAAATACTTTTCTTTGTTTTATTCTTATCATCATTCCATTTATTTACCAATTTCACATCAACCCTTTTCTCCGTATCTTCTAAAGTCTTCCCGAAAATACTATTATTCAAAAGTTTAAAAAAATCTTGTTCAAATGCTGATTTTGCTTTTTTTCTTAGTTCAGTATTCATATCTATGTACTGTTTTAAATAAGGACTCTGATTAAATTGAATTACTCTATGAATTTTTTTTAACAATAAACCATGTTTTAAACATGTCTGCAGGTGCGCATAATGGATGACATACAAAAATTTATCGTATAAATTTGGGATTAATTTACATGTTTTTGAACCCGGTGGAATAAACTTTTGCGCACAAAAAGGAAAGTCATTATGATTATCATGCAATTCTTCTGGATATTCTATGTCTACTTCTAGTATGTAACCAGTGTCTCCATTAATTGACACATTTTGAAAATCAATTCTGCTAATTTCATCATCATTTAATAACTTGAAATGTGAGTGAGGTAGATAAGCGCACATAGCAAAGCCGTAGAGATTATTACAGTCAATGTAAACTAAAAAGTTATCTCTTTTTGTCGGGTCATAAGAATTTAAATATTTGTTGTTAGCTTTTGAATACCTTGTTGTTGAACATAAACAAATTCCGCCGCGAATACCTTTTTGAATCATTCGTAATATTTCCAAGTCATTAATTAATTCTAATTTAACGTCTGTTTTTAAAAGCATAGCATCAAAACTCAGACTGGGTGCTGTTATGTAAAAAGCGGGATCTAACTTGTAATTTGTTTTACAAGTTTGACGAAAACTTTCGAAGACGTCTGCTAGTAAAAGAACATCTGTTTTAAGATACAAATCGGTATATTCTCCAAGATTTGATAATTCAAAAGTTTGCCAAACTTTTGTTGCATGTTCGTAATCTTCTGACGAAATGTTACTATTATGCAGTTTACTAAAAAAACATTCCTGGGGAGGGAGCTCTTCCTCCTCATACGTGGTCCAAGTAGTTATGTATTCATAAGGATAAACTCCTTTGCGTCTCAATAAATTAAAATGCTTATTAGATGGATAAAACCGCGATAAATGACTAAAATCATTATTATTTAAATTTGCTGCTAGCTTCTCAAGGCTTGTGCCTAAAAATTTAAGAGTCCACAAAACGAACTGGTATGATGTCAGTACCATTTACTTGGAAATATTTTGTGAATGAAATATAATTTTCCTTAGTTTTTGCTATTACTTGAATTCTACCTGGCATTTCTCCTAATTCTCGTATAAAAAGATGACTATCATAACCGGCTAAGTTATGAAAAAAAATAGGTACAAATTTAGGCAGTCGATACTTCATATTACAATAAGAATGTGCTGCACCGCGATACCGTCCGGTAAGATGGCAGTGGTCTTTTACTTTATCATCAAATAATATTTTACCACATAGAAAACAGTTTTTTGCTTGAGAAAAATTTGTTCTGTCATAATCAGTTAACGTTATTGGCAACGGTGACTGCAAAATATTATAAATATTAGTTATGTCGGATATCAGATATTCAAAGAACTTTTCAATACAGGTAGGTCCGCGATAGGAGACAAATTTGTTGAGCGAACTGTCGTAAGAACAAACAATATAGTAAGCAAATGCAGCTGGTGTGTGTTTGTGCAATGATGCTGTGCAACTTGATTCTGAATTGCATTCAGTTGGCTCTAACAACGATTCAAAATCTGCGTACAAAACGAAGGGCATGTCTTGCATACGCTCGTAGTGGTCAAATTGTATTCGAGTTCCTTCATTGGGTAAAATCGTTGCCACACCACTACAAATGTGGGCATCAAGTTTATCGTTGTTGTCAAAAAAAATCATACAATCTTCACATAAATATACTTTCGAATGATGTTTAGTTAACTGCTTGCGAAGTAATTTAGATAAATCTTTAATAAGACAGTAATGTGTACGTTTTTCTTTTTCAAGGAAAAGCATGTTAACGTGATGTTCTTTTCGGCGTTCGCTTTTGTACAAAGGCCCAACAACGTTACAGTTCTTTTTAAGACCATAAATATTAATACTTATGCGAGGATTGTTTTTTTCAAAGATTTTTATATCCGAAAACCCAACTGGAAAAGAAAGGTTCTTAATATTAAGAACAGTTTTGAAGTGCGGATAAGAAGTCGTTCGATGAGCATTACTTTTAGCAGGAAAAAGTGATGCCATAACACACCATAAAAAGCAATATTTATCAGAATTTTTTATATTTATACACGCTCGTTTATGTTTTATGGTTTCAGGCAAATCTATAAAACTTGACGCTCTCAAAGGGTTGTATTTATTAATGTTTACTTCTAAATACAAACTTCGCAGATAAGCCCACCCACTATCTCTATCTTCAAAATTTTCAATTTTTTTACAAAGTAAATGAATGATATTTAAAAACGTCTCTTCAAAATCATAATTTTGATGCAAGTTTATATTTTCGGTTGCAAAAGATTTAATTGAAACAGAATCATTTTTATGCTGAAAAAATTCAGCAAATAACTCAAAGTTTACTTTGATGCTAGAATGCGCTTGCATTCGTGCCGAAAGCAAAAGACGGACGCGTGCGCGCAATCGCGATAAAAATTCAGCAGGATAGACCGACGAGTGCTCCTCGTCCTCGTCATCCCGACCGTTGTTACATTTAACGCGGTAAGAAGCGATGCGACTACGAAAAGCACTGTGTACTTTTTCTATACCATCGCTTTCAACAACTGAACTGTTATTTTTGTGCAAAATACTTTTCAAGTGAGCGGAAAAAACTTTGTTTCTAACAGATACGTCGCATACAGAACAAAAAGTGGTGTTTGACATTGTGGATATGCTTTCACTGTGCTAACAAAACAAGTTATTGAAATAAGTACGCAAATTTATACAAACTAAATTTGCGGAAGAAGGAGTCACTCTTCAAATATTCCCAGTTTATTTTTTTTTATTATTATTGCTGTAAAAAACTCCTTCTTCCGTAAATTTAGTTTTTGCACATTTAACAAATTTTTTTAGCAAACTAAATTCTGGTGAGTCCGTCTCCCCTTGCAGGCGAACCCAAATAACAGACTTCTCGCACTTTTCTAAGCCGCTTAGGTTGCGTACCTCCTCCACGTTGTAGAGACGCAGCTCAGCCAGCAGGTCCCCGTCCAATTGCGCTGTCCGACGCGTGACTCCACCTGGCACTCTACGGGTGAAGAACGAGCTAGGAGCCTCTTTTTTCTTTGCAGGCGTTACCTCGTCGTCCGACTCCGAGTCAAAGAGCCACTCGGAAACGACGCTAGGCGAAGCTTTAGTGTTCTTTGGCGAGCCCTTTGCGATCTTCTTTTTTTTCAAACTGAAAAATTTTTTGGAGTTATTATCATTATATTCTGGACGTGGTTGTTCTAGATAAAGTATGATAAACAGAGAAAATAAATTGATGATGTGGGTATGAATAGTAGACAAAAACGGATATCTAAATTACCTTAAGCTTTCGTCTTCTGACTCGAAGAAGTGGTTTGATTCGACGATCTTCTTCGACCGTTTGTTTCCTTTGTTTTCAGACCTGAAATCCATAAGTTTTTTATCACATATAGTCAGGAGATTAGGTCTTGAAAGTCTGTCGAAAATGGGAAATAATGTTATAAAAAAACATTAGCATTATAAGACATAGAAAGACAGATGATTATGACAACAAATAGAATACGTCAATAAAACCTGGAAAGAGAGATGATTTTGACAATAAATAAGTTTAACTTACGAACATTTTTTCAGAGTTTCTGGGGTCTTCTTGGTTTTCTAGGTCAGAGAGTATCGACGCCGAAGCACTACTACTTGTTCCTTAGATGTCTCCTGGGAGTACTGATACGGTACCCATCCTTTACTGCGTTTTTATTATAGAAAAGTGCAGATTGCGCATTATTTTAGCAGAGGTATTCAACCTTTATTCATAGATATGAAGGGCACGTTTGAAGTTTGAAAAATATACTTCTTGAGAAGTAAACAATAAAA
The DNA here is from genome assembly GCA_019059595.1 of Marasmia exigua. NCBI lineage: Eukaryota > Metazoa > Arthropoda > Insecta > Lepidoptera > Crambidae > Marasmia > Marasmia exigua. Next base: position 245,625 of record JADPWL010003101.1, read on the forward strand.
ACCTATTTAAGTGTAGTACAATTGTCTGAAAATCGGTAGGAATGTATACTTGTGTTTTATTTTCTAATTTTTTTTTTTTCAGAAACCTTTATTCATTCACATTTGCTTAGAACCAGCGTACCAACTTTCATATAACTAAGTAGCTTTAATAATATAACAACATCGTAGGTAGGTAAATAGATGACTATCATTACACACAAACATTCATGTTTTGTATTTCTCTTTTCAAACTCAAAATATAAGTATATTTTTTTTGCATTTACATCAAACATTCAAATCAATATATCTCTAATAGCGAACACAGCGTTTGGTTGTTTCAATACCTGCAAATAAATCATTTACTTATATTCAGTCAATTTCGTCAGTTAATTTGACTACTAAATCAACAGGTTACCTACCTCTGACTTTTATGGTTTTCAGCAAAATAATTTTGTTCACATGGTATTTCTTGAAAACTAGCGGCGAAATTATTTGTGTGCATGTTTTATTAATTGCTGATTAAAGATTTCATTGCAACTAACGTTACGGAATGTACAAAGACTATTTCACATTGACCATAAACTAATTTAAATTTGTAAGTATGTTATTTTTAAATTTTAACGATTACAAAACGTCTATACAGAGAAGGCTTTACCTAAATTACCCGTAGTAATTAACTGACCTTTCATGAAAACATCAAGACTTTGTGTATACGTTAGCCACGCGCGCACATGCTAGTGCGCACCGTGGCGATGTAATAACTATTCTGCAGGCAAGAAACCAGCGGCTAAAACAAAACGATCATAAAAACATAATAATTTTAAGCAAGAAAAATTAGTTCAAACAGAACAGTTTAAACTTGGCGTTGATTTATTTTCGATTTGCTTATTTAAGGGCCGAGTTCATCAACATATTAAACGATAGTTATCACATTTAAACCGTACCTGAAAAATACTAATCCTTGGTTGAACTATATTTAAAGTGAGATTACCGTTGTTAAAGTTGGTGAACTCGGCCCTAAGGACTTGATTCTGTGATGTATCGAGTTATTGTCGAGTGACATTGGTAGCTATATTTATAATACTAGCGATTCATTCATAATTTCTGCTAAACTACCACTACTACTACTACTAGTATATATTAATGCTATAAGTTTATTTATGAGTATTGGGTATTTTTGTCTATAATAGAAAGATCTCTTGCTATATTGTGTATATATGTATATAACAGCGGAAGAGCCACGCCTTGGCATGAGTAATACCACGTCCTCACAGAAAACTGACGTAAAGCAGTGCATGCGTTGTGTTTCGCTGCGTGAGTGAGGGTACCAAGGCCCAACCCAAGGTAAAATAGGTTAAAAGGTAAGCAGCGCACCACCACTGGTGTTGCAGGTGTCCATGGGCAGCGGCATTTGCTTACCATCAGGTGATCCGTCTGTTCGTCTGCCACCTATCGCAATAGCTAAGTCAAGAATATGAATTTTGTACATAATCCATACACACGTTGATTAATCTCTATCAATATTATCGCTTAAAGTCCGTGATTACACCCCAGCTCCAATTCATTAACGCATGCATTGTTTTTATTTTATGCAAATTCAGCAGCGCGTCGTATTCATCGAATGCAACTTGACTACGAGAACCATTATTGAAAAATATCTCAGAAATTAGTAGCTGTATTTACATCATGGTTAAAAACAAAACTATTGATTAAGTATCTGTTATGTTCAGGGGTTCTGGGTTCTGTTCCCGGTCGAGCAAAAATATGATTAGATTTTTTAACATAGCTCTGCCGCTCGAGCTTGTGATCAATACCAACTTATGTTAAGCATAATGTTTTTATGATATAGGAGGCAGACGAGCCGATGGATCACCTGATGGTAAACGATTACCGCCGCCCATGGACACCTACAACACCAGTGGTGGTGCGCTGCTTACCTTTTAACCCCTCATCCCTGTATTGAGCCTCCGGTACCCCCCTCACGCTGCGAAATACAGCGCATGCACTGCTTCAGGCAGGTTTTCTGTGAGAGTGAGGTATTATTACAGTCAAGCCGACTCATTCATGCCGAAGCATTGTTCTCCCACTGATAAAATAGTGATTATACCTTATCACAAAATAATAGCAATGACTCAGTTTCTTCAATGAAGGCATGTATGTGTCTTGCAGTGTGACAATAATTACCTAAGATGAAATGCATCTTGTATGAAAATATGGTGTTTGAAATTTGGTGGTAGACGAGCCGACGGATTACCTGATGGTAAGCGATTACCGCCGCCCATGAACACCTGCAACACCAGTGGTGCCACAAGTGCGCTGCTTACCTTCTAACCTCTTTTACCCTGGATTGGACCTCCGGTACCCTTACTCACTTCAATTTCTTTGATGAAAGCATATGTCTTACAGTGAGACAATAATTAAGCAGAAACGTATCTTGTATGAAAATATAGACAACATCACATACATTATCATGAACCTGCGACCCTTGCGTGTCAATCAGTACTCAAACCACTGTGCTAAATAATACTAAGTACCTATACATAAAAGTTCAATTACATTTTCTGTATGATGCATTGTAGGAGTGATAATAAAATAAAATAAAATAAAATAAAATATCTTTATTTCAACTAAACAAAGGCTCTTACAAAATTAGTGGCAGGAGCCCCCTTTTAAGCTTCAGAAAGCCTGTGTCAGGAGGCACCGCTCTTCAGTAACAATATACTATGATAATACACAGTGCAATAACTTATACTAGATTATGATGATCACAGGAGCCCAATTCTCGGGCTCGTGACACCCCGAAAGTGATATATGTCGTATGAAAACAGATGTCACGAGCACGAGCACTGGGGTCCATGTAACATTAAGATAACGATGAGTGATAATTTAATATAAGATTTACAAATTTGAGTATAAGATCTACAAATATAAGATCTACAAAATTTTATTAAGTATATTTATATATACCCAATGGACTTTACAATGCGTCTCCATAAGAAGAAAAGAAAACAAAGTACCTACTACCCGAAGGGAAGACATGGTAGAAACCACGTCTGTAGAAACTTTGTGTCTTTGTGTAATAAAATACATACCTAACTCTCCCTCCCTCCTATACGTTTGGTCTCTGGTTTTATATCTACCTACCCTTTTAACAAATGTAATCTTTATGTATGTCATAAAAAATAAATGTATGTATCTTGTTTAGTATGTATTATATCTTGTTAAGTATGAATGTATTATTTATGTTTTGCTGCAATTAACCGTAATTTGGTTTCTGTGCGATAATGAATATCTATCTACGTGCAAGTATCATAAACTTATCATTGTGTTTGCTTTGTTTTGTGTGCATATTGATCTAACTATCTATTCTTAAAAGTGCTTCTATTTCCTCGTAGTTTTTGGATTTTAACCAAACAGTTAAAATTCTTTTACAGTCATAGTAAAGTTTATTGTGTATGTCGAGATGCTTGTTTATGCTATTATATAGGTGTGCCGACCGTTTGTTAAATTGTCGGTTTGCAAAAGTAGTTTTGGTTTTTGGTACTCTAATTACATTATCTCTCCTCCTCCTATTATTCACAATATTTTTGTCAAATATCGACAATTTATGTTTTTTCAGTACGGTACAAAGGATATATAATTTCCTAACTGACAGTAGGTTTGATATATTATAAAGACTTTCAGTTGCAAATCTCATTTTTTTAAAGTACATTATCTTTATAAGGTTACGTTGAGCACGTTCCACCTCTAAGAAACGTGTCTTTGCCGCTCCCCCCCAAATAGGTATGCAGTACACAATAACAGACTGAGCAAGGGATATGTATATGTCTCTCAAAACATCTCTTGATGCTTCCTGTGCACCATCTACACCTCTAGGAAGCACATGTCTAAGAGTTTTGAATATCCAATTTAGTTTTCGAATTCTAAGAATGACATGTTCGATGTGCGCGTACCAGGACAGCCTCTGGTCAACAAGAACCCCCAGGTATTTAGCCTGCGTGACTTTTTGTATTTCAGGGCAACCACAGTTGCCATCGTTCACGTTGTGATTATGTATTTTGATGTTAAAGTCTTTAGAGGGTTGCCTGTCATTATAAATACTAAAGCACATGTAGTTGGTTTTAGTGGTGTTAATCGTTAGGATATTATTGCGCAACCACTTGTTCACCAGCTGCAGTGTGTACTCAGTTCTATCTTTTACAGCTTCCCAAGTATCACCCCTTATGAGAATGGCGGTATCGTCTGCGTACGAGAAAAGATTTACATTTGATATGCGCATGTTGCACAGATCGTTCAGGTAAATCAAAAACAAAGTAGGGCCAAGCACGCTGCCCTGGGGAACCCCATATGTAACCTCTATGCAGTTGCTAGTGCAAGTTTCAAGCTTTACCATTTGTTGTCTGTCAGAAAGATAATCCTTGAAAAGTTTCAATGGAACATCCCTTACTCCGAGCTTTTCTAGCTTATGTACAAGGATGGGGACAGAAACAGTATCAAATGCTTTTTGTAAGTCCAAAAATAAAGCTAAGCACTTATGCCGATTATCAAGCTGCTCAGAAACTAAAGAGGTTAGTGCAGATACAGCATCCTCCGTTGATAATCCCTTCCTAAACCCAAATTGGGAGGGGGACAGGATATTACACTTTTCCAAGTAATTGAGCAGCCTTTTATTAAGCAGCTTTTCTAATATTTTAGAGATAGCAGGTAAGACCGAGATAGGCCTATAATTACCGATACTGTCCCTATCCCCACCCTTATAGACAGGTGTTATTATAGATTTTTTAAGCGGGCTTGGGAAAATACCCTTTTTAAAGCAAAGGTTAGCAAGGTGAGTAATAATGGGCAAGACTTCCAATTTTGCCAGTTTCAAAAAACTAATAGGAATATTGTCCCAGCCAGGGGCGCTGTCTGATCTGAGATTCATTATGATACTATTCACCTCATCGGCGTCAGTTTGTAGAAGGACAAAGGAGTGTAGCAGAGTTGGTAAGCTTTGCAAGTAAGTATGCGAATCATTAGTTGTAAAAGTACTGTTTTGGGCAAGTTCTTTCCCTATGTTCGCAAAATAGTCGTTGGCAAAATTAGCTGACTCAGTGGGGGTCGCTTTAAGGTTAAGTAATTCTGGATTTGAGGATTTCTTGCTATTAGTATAAGTAAAATTCTTAATGTTTTTCCATAGTAATTTGTTATTTTTTATAGATTTTTGTAACAGTTCCCTTTCATATTTTCTTTTTATTTTTTTTATTAAGTTGTTGCAGTAGTTTCTATATCTAATATATGTTATTTTTACTATTTCATTGTATGGTTGTCTACGAACGTCTTTCTGTAGCTTATTTCGATTTTTTATGCATCGCAATAATCCAGGGGTGATCCAGGGCTTGATGTTACGATATTTTTTGGGAATCGTAGAAATTTCGGTGTTTGATTTTAAAACCTCAGTTAATTTGCATATCATCCCTTCGATTATCCTATTGGGATCATCAGTAAACAGTAATTCAGAAAGATTTCTATTTTTAAGGTCCTCTAATGCCTGCTCAAAATTAACTGTAGTTTTTGTTTTATTTACTGCAGTATTGTATTTCATTTTTGATATAGACAAAAGTGTTGTAAAATGGTCTGTGATAGATGTATGCAGAATAGCTATAGATGCAGTGTATTTTATTTTATTTATTTTTAACATAATGTGATCCAAACAATTTTTACCCCTAGTAGGTAGGGTATGGCCTGCTAGAATACCGTATGTCGATAACATGTTAGAATAATGAATTCGATTATTTTGTTCATACGAAGGTTCACATAATTTAGGCCTAATATTAATATTTATGTCACCTGTAACGATTATACCCTTTTTTGTGGATCCTAGATGATCTAATTGTGAGCCCAAGGAGTCTATAAAACTAACTGCATTTGTATGAGAGGGAGATCTGTATATGCAAAACACAATGTTGTTTAAGATTTCAATCTTTAGGCAAGATGCCTGACATAACTTTATCTCTTTAACCTTATGTTGTAATGTACCCTTAACATACACCACTACACCATCATTCTGATTCATCTGAAATTGGGTATAATAGGTATGATAGTTAGGTAGCTGAGGAAGTGGTTTATTTGGGTTTATTCTACACTCTGTAAGGATGATAATATCTGTCTCAAATGAAAGGCTAGACATAGTTAGTAAAAAATCGTCGAAATTGCAGTAAATGCTACGTATGTTCTGTGAAATTAGTGTCAAATCACTTTTATTAATTTTAAGATATTTATTAAGGTCACCTACGTCACATTCAAATGAACGGGCCACCTCCATAGTATCTATCTCATTAATTGTGCTTATCGTATCACACATACAAAATGAAACAAAAGAAACAAATCGTTATATTATAGGGGCTTATGTTTTGCAGTAAGCATAGTAGAACTCGCCGCAGAGTTTGGTTACTAATACATCTTTGTTGCATGAATAATGGTATGATATGGTAATCATGAAGGATTAATCTTTGAGTACCAAAAACACACTTGACATTTCTTAAGTTAATGCACAAAAAGTAAGAAAGCGACATTATAATCAACAGTGGGCGATTCGTGTATTGTGATGTAGTTAGATGTAGGTCATGTAGTTGCGAAGTATTTTTACATGTAATGCGAAAAAAAATAGAGTAGCTTGTGTAGCAAATAGCTTGTGTTTCACATTTGCACAAAGAAAACAGAAGTACAACATAAACAATTAATAATACATACTTGTTTGGGTTTATAGAACCATTTAAGATACCAGTCAGACTAAGTATCACACAGAGAATAAGAAACCGGTTTTTTACACTTAGAAACAGTCAGTCTCCTAATAGAAGGTGATGCACTTGTTCCTCACTGCGAATTAATATTATTGGAGATTGTTCATTCCTCCTGACGTAAATTTTACCGTAATTCGTCCAGCAAAACCGATAACCTTTAGATTTTGCCAAATCTCGGGCTAAATAGTGCAGTCGTGATCCCTTGGCAGTCAGATGTTCTGACAGGAAGACTGGGGTGTCCTCCTGTGTTTTAAATCCCAGCTGCTTGGCTGTTAGCTTGGACTTGGCCTGTGCGTTGAATAGTTTGCCGCGCTTTAGAATATCAGCCTTAATTAATGCCGATGTGGTTTCTACGACAATTGGCGTATTTTTCTGGTCGGTTTTGTTACCTCTCACTCTATAGATGTCCTTAATTTCAGACCTGGATATTTGGCAGGTGAGGGACTCGGCGAGGCACGTGACCATTTCCACAAGGTCCTGTTTACTTTCGTTCGGCTTTTTTGGTACATTTTTTATTTCGAAGTTGGTTTTCCGCATCGTCATTTGCATATCCTCCATTTTGTTCTCCAAAAACACAATGTACTGTCTTTCTTCTTTGAGATTCTGCTCCAAGAAGGTAATTTGTCTTTTGAGGTCTTCATTTTGGGCCGTCAGCGAGCCAACGGAGGTCGCGATATTTAGGTTTGTTTGCTGGATATCGCTGATAGCTGTTTTAATGTCAGCAATTTCGTCCTTATGGGTATTGGTGAAGTAGGTAATTAGTTGTCTCATTTCCTCCTTGAATTTCTCAAATTGTGAGACAATTTTTTCCGTTTCCGTATTGTTCTGTTGGTTTTGAGTGCGTCGCTGAGTGACATATTCGTAGTTTTGTGGCGTCCTATTGCCATCTCTGTCTTCCTCAGAGAGGCAAATTGACATGTTCGGATCTAACAACGAATTCATCGGATCGCTCATATTTAGGGCAGGATACAATTTTTATTTCACGCGACGCACGTCTACTCTCAAGTAAGTTTTCGGACGAAGAGCCTAGAATAGATAATAGGTACAAACAATGTACATCGCCACATCAGGTTACCACATTCTGTCAAATTTATACAATTGGTATTGAACCAAACAGGTTTGACATAAAGGTGAAAATGGTGATTACAGATTTGTTTACATTAATGTATAGCTAACTGTACTTACCTCTTTGACTTTCAAGTAAAGTAAAAAACAAATTAAAAACTAGTTAGATAATTATTATTTTTAAATACGGTTCGTGATGATTCAGAGGTTCTAGGTTCAAATCCTACTCGGATTTTTTTTTTCTTCGGAATTCTTAGGCGTGAGCGTTGTGATATTATATTAGTTCTTAAATTGTTTAATATATTGTACTTAATTTAAAAAAAGTTTTATTTTCTGTTCAAATGCGCAAGCATTAAAAATCTGTCTGCAAAAACATTACATCTACCAAGTCACAAGCAAGTGTTTGTGCATCACGTTACACGCCACCGTAAAATTAGCTGACATAGATATATTCCTGCATCGCGATGGCAAAGTTTTAGTTTGGAGTTTGTATATATACAAAATTGAAACATGGATTTAGTGGATGTCACCTAAGACCGAAACACTCCAGTAGGAGACGGCCGCTCTAAAAAGGTGTAGTAAGACTAAGGTGATTATCTGAGATGTCTGTAATGATAGATTATAACCCGGAGCGATCGGCTGGGTTTAAATCAGTCAGAACAAGATTACTCTCACCACGTTTGGTAAAAAACGCTAAACGCGGTAAAGCACACAAGACGAAAAATGAAACACGGATCAAAATAAATAATGGTTGTCTCCGGACTGCAAAGTTGCATCGAATCAAACGAAGTCACAACAGTCCGGAGACGTAATCCCATTATGCTCCAGTTTTTGTTGAATAAGAGAATCATCGTTTCTAAGTACTACTAACCCACTAAGCTAACAGTGCAATCGGTCGTCTAATAATAAATTCCTCAACTTAGACACTGAAATAATCGTTCCAGGGTAGACAGACAGTGACAACGATATAGAACGACCTTAAAATCTAACGTTACCGTATTTTAAATCAACACTTATCTATCTGTTTTTTGGGCAATTTCACTTAACTTGATTTTTTGCGACTGAGCGAACGCAGAGAGCGATTTCGAAAAAAATCAAGTGAAGTGAAATGCCCAAAAAACACCTACTCTCGCGCCCACAGGCGCACCTTTGCGGGTGCGGGATCCTTTAGGATTGCCAAAGTCGTTGGCAGCGGCACCAGAAGGGGCTGGCGCCGCTGCCCCTGAGACGTCAGAGACCGACTCGCATGCGGAATCAGAATCCGTTAGGCGAGAGCAGAGGTCGTTCTCAGCGATGCCGGAATGGGCCGACACCGCTGAAGCCAAGTCGTCATTGATAAGTTCGTGAGCATCGGTGTCCGATGCGAGAGCCGGGTCGTCGATGAGGTCGCCCTGAGAAGGGCGCGCCTCATCGTGAAGGGAGTTCGAGCTCGCCGAGGTGCCCTGGAAAGGGCGCCCCGAGCGAGAGTTCCGCGTGGGACGCATTGTCGTCACACGTAAAAGCCAAGTAAAAGCCACCAAGTATCGCTAAAACGAAATTCGGTCACCCACCTGCCACCTGCGTTACCGGGGTCAGGATGGGGTCCAGGGCGTACGACGGGGACGTATTCGCTAGCACTCGGGGCACGCCCCAGAGTTTTTAGTACCTCATCGAGGCGTCGTAAGCCTTCAGTGACGTCAGACGAGTAACAAAGCACGTCGTCCATATAGGCAAGAGCTACAGTGTCTTTTAGGGATTTTAACGCTCTGTTTATGCACCGCTGATAGACTGATGCAGCGTTCCGCAACCCAAACGGCATGGCGAGATATTCGTATTGCCCTTCGGGCGTTACAAAGGCGGTTCGCTCAATGGAGTCTGGAGCCACCTTTATCTGGTGGTATCCTGACGCCATATCTAATGATGAAAAGAAGTTAGCTCCATTGAGACGATCTACCTGTTCATCTATCCTGGGGAGAGGGTAATGTTCGGGTCGAGTATTTGAATTGAGCTCTCTGTAGTCAATGCACATCCTGTCGGTGCCATCCTTCTTTTTAACAAGGAGGATAGGGCTCGCGAACGGAGAAGAGCTCTCCCTAATGACCCCAGCATCTAGCAGTGACTGGACTTTATCCCGAACAATCACCTTCTCTGCAGGTGAGAGTCTATATGGGCGTCGCTGTACGGTTTTGTGCGGGTCAATAAGATCAATGTTCAACTCACCCGTGGTCACTCGTCGCGTCGGGACCCCATCAATGAAGTAGTCAGTGTACTTACGCAGCACAGATAGTAACGCTTCTTTGTCAGCGCCAGTTAAATCAGTGTCAATTTGGCTAAAATCAAACGTATTATTAGTTTCACACGTGTTAATAATTTACGCATCGAGAATTTTACCATATCACAGTCAATTTCGACGTGAATACCCTGGTCCAATATTTCCCTACCTATAATAATAGATTCCGACGTAACATTATCTTCAACTACATGAAAGAGAACTGAAATCGATATACCCTGTATATGAACCGAACTAAGGATTTGGGTCGTGCACTGGATGTTTTCCCCGCCTATACCTGTCAAGTATACTGAATCATTGCGCACAGTGCCAGGAACATGGTCAGTTAAGCTACTTTTAATTAGAGAGCATGCCGATCCGCTGTCGAATAAAAATGGAATGATCTTACCAGTAGCAGTCGATAGTGTACCTCTCGTCAACCTGCGTTCACACACGTTAACGTCCTTCTTAGACGATTGTTCACTTCCGGTCTTCTTTTCAGGGCAGCTGGAGCTCACATGCCCGATTTTTCCGCATGCGAAGCACGTGATGGTCTTTTCCCGTTCCGCAAGCTTAAACTTGGTTAGGTTTTCGCGACGCTTGCGGCAGTTTTCTATTTTATGACCTCTATTGCCACAGTAGTGACAAGATCCGCTAAACTGAACGTCAGGTGTAGCGCGACTTCTCTTAGTAGGAACCTCAAGCCCATCGCAGTCCTCGTGACGCCTCTTGATTGATATTCCGCTTAGAATGCGACATAACTGCGCTCGCGTTGTGATTGTGTAGGCATTCAATTCTCTCCTGATCACAGCATCCCGTTGACATAGGACCGATACTACAAATCCAGCGATCACATCTTCAGGCATATCAACCCTCGGTATGCGCTCAACCAGCGTCCATATGCGTAATGCGGCTTCCGATGCAGTTTCTTGAGTCCCGATTTGAAATCTCATTATACTATCGAAATAGTCCTGAATGAGCATAGGTTTCGCGAATTTAACGAGCAGAATTTGTTTAATTTGAGGCCATTCTACATCCGGTGAATGCAATTTAGTAAGACAGGATGCGGCACGGCCCTTGAGTGAATGAATCAGGGCCAGAAGTAGGTCCGAGCCAGATAATTTTCGGGTATTTATTATAATATCCGTAATTTTGCACCAACCTTCGATATCCGCTTCCGGATCATCCGGATCAAACTTCATAAGCTGCGTTGGGTTGTGTTGCACCGGCGTAGTTTGGGTAGCAGCCAGTAGACGAGTAAAAATTGATTCCATCCCGTTAAGAAGAGTACGGGTCTCTGGCACTTCACTTTCACTCGGATTTCGCGAAATTCCGCTAATAACCTCCTCAGGTTGAGTTGGCCCTTCACATCCCACTTCTGATGAAGGGACTTGGCCCTTATCAGAGTGGTTTTTCCATTTTTCTTTACTGCCCTAGTAGTCAATTAGGGTATGGCGTGGATTATCGGGCGAGGAGGGTATTTTCCAATAAAATACGACCACTTTATAATTACTCCGCTATAATGATTAATTTTCATACAATTAATTAATCATTTATCATCCTTTATGATTAAGAAAATCATAAAGGATTGACTAGATAATTTCCGATTGAAACTATGACGTCCGCCGAGCACGTGGATGCGTGCGCGCACACCGCCGCTCGAAAATTGAATGATCACCCCAATCCAATATGGCCGCCCCTCCAGTGCTCGGCGTTACGTCAGAGTGACAACTCTGTTACGTTCGGAAATCACCTTTACATCGATACTAGAACATCGATTAAAAATCACATTTTGTTGGACTCGATTCCTGACGTGCTGTCAGATTAAAAATTACAATTTGGTGGACTCTATTTTCGACGCGCCGTCATATACTTTTTACGTTGTATTTCGTTTCTGCGCAATAAAGTCTCATATAAATAACAAGGCCATTATAATTATACACACATATTGTGATTTACATATTGATTAAAAACCATTAACTATTTACATAATAAATGACTACTGAAGGAAATCGTACTTCTCACAGGATGTCCTAGACTAGTTTTAGCAAATAAACAACTTTGTATAGCAACGAAGCTCTGAAGACTGGAACTGGGTATGTTTTTTCTAGCGGAGTCCTGTGCAACACTGGTAGACATTCTGCAAGAATAAAGGAGTTTTAGATTGGTATGGTAATAATGTAACAGAAAGAGAAATAATACACAGAAATGATTAGTTCCACAATGTGTAAATTGTAGAAATATGCACATAACTCAGAAAAGTTTTTGAAACATGTAACCATTATCCATTTGGTGTGGTTCCTCCGTTGCAAAGGTCATACGGCAGTCCCTTCATAGTAATTGCCTGACTCGCCAAATCCTTGATCATTGTTCACGAGTACACTGGGCTCCAAAGTCATGGTTCTGGACCACCAACCAAGAATAACACTGCAAGGATTTGACGACCCATTTGGAACGGTAGTGAACGCTGCCTTTGTTCCAAGGGTTGCGGGTTCGATCCCCGCACAGTACAAACATTTGTGTGCATGAACATGTCTGTTTGTATTGGTCTGAGTGTTTTCTATGTATTATTAGTATGTATTTATAAAAGAAAAGTATTATATGCATATATTTGTAATCCCAGTGTTGATTCTGATATCCGTAACACAGGTGCTTGAGCTACCTATCTCGGAGTCAGATCAATGTATGTGATGTTGTGAAATATTAATGGACAACATTTCAAAATTGCTAAGCTCTGAAACAAAAACTACCAATTCTTTATTTACTTTTCCGCTGCTCGAATATATATTTATTCATTTTTTATATTGCTTATTTACTGAGAAAAAAATTAAAAACTAAAAAACGTAAGATGACGTCATCGACGGCAGAATGTAAAATATTTCTTTGCTTAGCACATTATAGTTTTAAATTTACGAAATGCCAAACCCATGACATGCAACTGTCAAAAAAAAAGACAACTTGTCAACGTTGAATGAATGAATGACGTTGACAATGTTGACACTAGTATTATTTACCTTTGACAGCAGTACCTTTTTTTTATTAAAACAATGATAAGCAAAGGAATATCGCTGATTCAGCCGTCCGATGACGTCATTTGGCGCTTACGTCTATTTAGAATATAAAGAATTTCAATAATTATTTTATGCATGAAAATGGAAAAATTTTGAAAAAAGAAAAAATATGGGTCTGTTAATTTTATGTCTATTTTCATATAAAAAAACAATATGGACATGTTAAAAATATGAAATGTTGTCCATTATAAGGATTACACTTTTGTATACATGTTTCAAACAATTATATTATCTTTATCTTAATGTTTTTTCTTTCAGTAAGGAAATTAGTTATAGCACAGATATTATAGATTCAGTTAAATAACTTTTTGTTAATTTGATTACCTCCGGTGGGATGTTCACTTTGTTCAACTCATTCTCCAACAGTCATTCTAGCTCAGCTTACTATTACAGTTTGGTCCAAAGGAGAACTTTGATGTCTTGTTTACTGAAATATTTAATTACAAATGGTTAAATTATAGAAATGATGTTTCAAAGTTGTTCTTTCTAAAGTGTAAATTGGAATATTCATCATCATCAGCACATTTAAGTCCCCACTGCTGGGGCACGGGCCTTCCTCAATCACATGAGGGTTAATTGCCATACTCACCACGCTTGGCAGACGGGTTGGCGAGGTAGTTTTGATATAAATGCAGAGTTTTCCTTGTCTGGGTGCTGATGATCATGCCAGCAGCTTTACCTTAGTCGCCTTTTACGACACCTCGGTAAGAGTGAGGATGGCCTATTCTACTCCGTGGCCGAGTTGTCCCCGGCAGAGTAGTTGGAATAGTAATTAATAACAAATAAACTTATTTAGGTAGGATTATGCGACTAACCTAACTTATACTTGATTTTACTTAAGAAAGTAGAGTCTTTAGATAACTATAGAACTTGTATATAAGCATAATACTAATGTACATTCATTTTCAAACAATTTTACAATATTTTAAATTATGTGTTGAGATTACATATTTTTTTTTTTTTTTTAATATAATGGCTGCTACTGTGTCTCTCGACACATCTATAATTCTGCCAATGTCGAGTGATTAGAGAGACACGTTAATTAATAGATTGACCGGTGTGACGAGTGGAATCTATTTTAATCGGTTTTGACGTCATCTAAAACAAAACAAACATACACATGGACAAAACAGACAGACAACGTAAAAATGTAAACGTATGAACAATATATATATATATAACATGTGAAGAGGGAGATTCATTTAGAGTTATATTATATTTATTAATATATATACATAAATATTTTATAACAGAGGAAAAGGATAAAGACAGAAGAAAAGGAATGTTAAAAGGGCGGGGGATTTTTGGGGGTAGAATGTCATACAGCGAGACTTGATATTTTTGACAGTTAAAGAAAATATGTTCTGTCGTACCTTCTTCTAAACCGCACTCACAGATCGAAGAGTCTTTAATGTGAATTTTGTTAAGGAAAACCGGAGTGCAGGCGTGGCCAAGGCGCAGGCGACATATGGTGGAGACAATAAATTTGTCCAAGGCTTTCTGTTTGGAAAACCAAGGCCTCCGGGGGATCAGAGGTTGGATGCCTGCGTAATGGCGACCCTTGATTTTAGAGAGCTCGTTATATCTATTTTGCCAATCGTCTTTTAACGTTTTTGTTGCAGATGGCATGATGTCGAGGGCATAGTTATGCTGCAGAGTAGTGCCAAGCTGGATGGCCTCCCTGGCCCAAGTGTCGACTTGCTCGTTACCACGGATACCACTATGACCTGGTATCCAAACTAAAGCAACCTCTATATTGTCCTGATGACATTGGAATAAACAGTGCTTGATTTTAAGTATTATAGGTGAGACTAGCTTTTTGACGCCCCGCGCTTTGCGCGGGCGCGCCTTCGAGCTAGGTCTGCGACGCTTGGCCGCGCTGCGGGCTGCGCCCTGCGCGGCGACGCTACGGGCTTCGCCCTCCGCGGAGCTCGGCCTTCGGCCTCGCGAGACGCAGCTCGGCCTGCGGCCTCGCGAACTTGCATGAGGCGATGCACCGTTTGTGACAGTTGCCCTTGTTCTTTTCCACGCCCAAGGCTAAATCAAATGTGTGTCCTTGGGCAGGGTTGGATGTGGTTTGAGGTTAGACTTATAGTGTTGCAAGTTACGATCATAATTGGTAGAATGTGGCCGCTCCGGGCTGCGCCCTACGCGGCGCTCCGCTTTAACCGCATCTTTCTCATGTAGTTAGAAGGCCGCCCCGGGCTGCGCCCGACGCGGCGCTCCGCTTGGTTTTTGTGATGTGAGTCGTGATGTAATGGCCGCTCCGGGCTGCGCCCTACGCGGCGCTCCGCTTGGTTTTTGTAGTATCATTTGAGATGGAATGGCCGCTCCGGGCTTCGCCCTACGCGGCGCTTCGCTTGGTTTTGGTGTTATAACTTGTGATGAAACCAGGCTCCCCAAATTCGGGATTAGTTAGGTATAGACTAAGCACACACCGGGTTCTGACGTTGATGTTGATTTTTAGCACTCACCCGTCC